>JAKUCV010007716.1:118012-176445 GCA_028386065.3 Turnera subulata
GTAACTGGGTGGACATAAGGGTAATCATTGGGTATATGACGAGTATGTAGTGGGTTTTGATTGATCAAGACGGGATTCGTTCGACCCATATAACGGGTATATTATCATATGGTTTCTTGATAGAGTTGAACTGTTAAATGCATGGCCATGCTCGGATTGGGTGATATGGTGATATCACGGGTATCCGTTTTATACAGTTTACTCGGGGATCAAGAAACATAGATTAAACATATACGAGATTGGCATATTCCATGTCTCGTGTTTGATCTAGATAATAGGACGAAAGGACGATGACATGTTCCGAGGCATATAGAATCAGTACTGATCTTGTCGTTCGGGTAGCAATGATGTGTTGCTAGACGCCGCTCTTTGCTTATAATTGTAAAATGAGTTTTTACAATTATTGCCGGACGTTACAAGTGCCTACAGGGTCACACACATAGAACCGTTGATTAGACCAGGTGGTTGAACCGTGGTTGGACCATGGTTGGATCGGGTGTGGTTGGACCGTGGTTGGACCGTGGTTGGACCAAGGTCGTTTTTGGGTGGTTGGTTTGCTGAATGTCAGCATAATTGAGCCCCTTTAAATGCTGTGATGAGTTGGTGTGTTTTGGCTTTTAGTGGGTTACATGATAATGTGGATGCATTATCATAATGCTACTTTTGGTCCACCATATTTGCCATTAGGCCAAGGCTTTTGTTGAGTGGGTTTAGTGTGCAGTGATCAGATTATTCCCTCCCCACTCTCTCACGTTTTTGCTTCTGCAAATTGAGAGAAGACAACACACACACCTCTTCTTCATTCTTTGTGAAAGAAAGAAGATAACCATACACACAAACACCACAAGGTTGTTGCTTCCGGTTTACTCTTGCTAGCACATCAGTCCAGGAGTGCTCGAGGTTTGATTCGTAGGACGATTTCAAGCCAATCACGGTTCGTGTGGATACCGTAGAGGGGCGAGGCTTTTGTCTGGCTCTAGCTGATTCGGTTACACAAGTTAGGTGAAAGATCCTAACCTTCCAGGTATGTAAAAATTATTATACGGTTTATGCATGCTTCACATGGTTCTTGGTTAAGTTTTCTTGTTTTCGCTGCATATTGTGCTTGTTATGAGTGTCATAATGGCTCTAGGGAAACTTACACATTACTGCTTATATTGTTGATTCTTCCTCTTTTTCCTTATAGCATAATCAGTTAGGACATGTGAATGTTAGGAGGATGCAAGACATGATGAAAATGGAAATAATTCCTAACATTAAAAAAAGTGATCAACAATGCAAAACATGCATGCTTACTAAAATCACAAGATATCCATTTCCAAAAGTTGAAAGAAGTGCTAAAATTCTTGAATTAGTACACAGTGATGTTTGTGACATGCATAGTACTCCTATTCTTGAAGTATTTTGTTACTTTCGTTGATGATTACTCTAGATTTTGCTTTATTTACTTATTGCATTTTAAAGATGAAGCAATGGATAAATTTAGAGCATTTAAGCTAGAGGTTGAATTGCATTGTGAATCACATGTCAAAAGATTAAGAACTGATAGAGGTGGTGAATACTATGATCCAAGTTTCTATGATTCAACAATAGCTCCATATACAATACAACAAAATGGTGTTGCAGAACGCAAGAACAGTGTTCTTATAGAGATGGCAAATGACATGCTCTCTAATTCGGTTTGGGATTAGGATTTTGGGGTGAGGCAATATTAACTGCCACATACATATTGGATCGAGTTCCTAATAAAAGGAGCAAGATCACCCCATATGAGTTTTGGAATAAAAGAAAACCAAATCTTAGTCATCTAAGAGTTTGGGGATGTAGAGCAATTGTGAGAGTTCCTGAGCCTAAGAAAAAGAAATTAGGCGAAAGAGGAATTGAATGCATATTCATGGGATATGCATGTCATAGTAAGGCTTATAGGTTCATGGTTATAGAACCTAATAATGCAATAATAATTAATACTATTATTGAATCAAGGGATGCCTTATTTGATGAGACAAGATTCAATTCCATTCAAAAATCTACAGCATATCCACTTGACATTTCAAACTCAAATACAAAGGAAGACTTAAGTGATGCACTTGAGCAAAGAAGGAGAAAAAGAGTTAAAAGAACTACACAGTCATCGGACTTTTATTACCTAGTTTAAGGTACAAAAGAAGGTACTGAAAATCATGTACCGTTTTGTTACAATATAGAAGAAGATCCTAAGACTTATAGCAAAGCTATGAAGTCATAGGATGCACCCTTCTGGAAAGAAGCAATCCAAGATGAAATGGATTATATAATGGGTAACAAAACTTAGAAATTAGTAGACCTACCACCAGGCTCCAAACCGATTGGATGCAAATGGATTTGCAAAAGGAAAATGAAAGTTGATGGAACTATAGATAAGTTCAAGGCCAGGTTGGTGGCGAAAGGAATTACTCAGAAAGAAGGAGTAGATTATTTTGATATCTATTCGCCAGTAGCAAGAATTGCTACAACAAGATTATTGATTGCACTTGCAACAATACATAACCTGGTTATTCACCAAATGGATGTTAAAACAGCATTCTTGAATGGTGAATTGGATGAGGAAGTTTACATGGAACAACCAGAAGGTTTTGTCCTACGAGGACAAGAATATAAGGTTTATAAACTTGAAAAGTCCTTGTATGGACTTAAACAAGCACCTAAGCAATGGCATCAAAAGTTTGATGAGGTTGTGCTTGCAGAAGGTTACAAGATTAACACATCTGATAAATGCGTATACAGCAAATTCAAAGATGGAAAAGGTGTGATTATTTGCTTATACGTAGATGACATGCTTATATTTGGCACGAACATGGATCAAGTTGAGAATATCAAGAAGTACTTGTCAGAAAATTTTGACATGAAAGATATAGGAGAAGCAAACGTAATTCTTGGTAAAAAGATTATAAGGAGTAGTGATGGGATTACATTGTCACAATCCCATTACATTGAGAAAATACTTAACAATTTTGAGAAACTAGAGAGTTCTCCAGTATCTACTCCATTTGATCCAAACTTGAAGTTAGTTAAACATCATGGAAGTCTGGTAGCACAACTGGAATATTCAAGAGTTATAGGCTGCTTGATGTATGCAATGACCTGTACAAGGCCAGACATTGCATTTGCCGTTGGAAAGCTAAGCAGATTTACTAGCAATCCCGGTAAGCAACGTTGACAGACAGTTCATAGAGTTTTAAGATACTTAAAAAGAACTATGAACTATGGTATATGCTATACCGGATATCCTTCAGTGTTAGAAGGATTTTCAGATGCTAGTTGGATTTCTAATAAAGAACATTATTCATCTGTAACTGGATGGATCTTCATGCTTGGTGGGGGTGCAATATCTTGGAGCTCTAAAAAGATAACTCTTTGCACAGACTCCACTATGACATCTGAATTTGTGGCCTTAACTTCTGCTAGCAAAGAAGCGAAATTGTTAAAAGATTTACTTTATGAGATTCCGCAGTGGCCAAAACCAATTTCTCCCATATCAATACATTGTGACAGTCAGGCCACATTATCTAAAGCATATAGCCAAGTTTACAATGGAAAGTCTAGACATATCGGATTGAGACATAGCTATGTACAAGAATTGATAAGAAATGCGGTGATCACCATTGATTTTGTGAGGTCACAACAAAACTTGGCAGATGCTTTTACAAAAGGACTTTCCAGAGATAAGGTAAGTAAGACCTCAAATGGGATGGGTCTCAAGCCAATTCCATTGGGTCACCAATAGTAGAACCTCGACTCAACGTTTGATAAAACATCAAATCTTGAGTTCAATGAGACAAAGTACACTATTAGGATGACTGGCAAGCATTCACTTTAATATTTCAGCCCAAGGTGAGAGTGCTTGGTACCCGTTAGGATGAACAAAAGGTGAGCTTATGCTCTTAATAGATCTCTATAGTATGTATTTGTAAAAGTGTTTATAACGGGAACACTAAGGATATAGAGACTACCTACGTGAGTGGAAGTGTGGCCGCTTCTAGGAGTTTTGTGGCTTGAACTCTAACAGCACTCATGAACAGAAACAAGACACAAGGCCTTTAACGTGTCGGCTACTAAGATCACATTTCTGGATCAGAAATCTTGTCTGCGAATATATGGTCCGACCAGTGAACATGGAAGATGTTAGTTCAAAGCATAGTCTACTAGCAATTCCGATTGGCAATACACTATTCACTAAGTGAAAATTCAAGTCTCACCGACATTTTCATTTATGAATAAGATTTCCAGAACTATCGAAGTGCAAGGCTATTATAAAAATGGTGGGGGAATATTGGAGGATTTTTATAATATAAGAGGAATTATATTTATATCTTTTGGTGTAAAAGGTGTCTACTGGGAATGACTTTAAAAAAGGAATAGTTACATCCTTTTGTATTGTGTCTTTTGGAAAAGATACAAATTTAAGTTTGAATTTATTGGCTGTAACTTTTGGTTAAAAGGTATCTTTTGGAAAAGACACATGAAGCCTTATAAATAGGCTACTCATTCTCATTTCCAGGCATCTGAAAGTATCCAAATGTATAAAACAAATTGTGTTTTAGTTTTTCTCTTTTCTCTCCAACTAATTCAATTACTTTTCCTCTTTCTTTATCTATCAAACCTTTCCCACCAAATTATAAAAAATACTTTGCCTTTTGTATGGTAACTACTGCAGAAGGTACCATGTAAATAGATATTCTGTCTATATTTGGAAAGTGATCAAGGGTTGTGGTGTTAATGCAAAACATCTCCAACCGGGGGGCTTCATTGTATCTTTGAGGCGAATTTGCAAGACACCATTGCATATCGACTTTGGATAAAGTGGTGGTGGCAAATATTGTCTTAAAGAAAGTGACATTAACAACACGCCTTGAAGCATTTGCAGTTGTAATATTTTCATCATCAATGCTCAGATTGTCCAACCTTGTCTACTCCATCATCACTACAGAGTGCAAGAAGAGGATTTTTGTTTCACCAGCTCCTGGACTGGCTGAAATGGCCCGAGCAAATCCGGAACTCAGTATCGTTTCTTATCGTTAACTGGGGAGATTTTAAATCTATTGAATAAATTCCCACAGTTTTTGTAATGCTTGTGCATAGACAAGCAAACAACGCAGCTGACTGCCTAGCAAGACATGTTGCTAACTATAGCAATCTTGGTATAGCCGTACAGGATGTTGAGCCCACCAATTAACTTTTGCAACATCATTGTGAGGGACTAACCCACTTGTATGAATGAAATTAAGTAATGATGATTGGTTTCAAAAAGGAAATTAGATATCATTCAGTAGAAGTTGACCATCGGCAACTTCGTTTCTGTTAATATATCTATCTATGACAAGTGTTTTTTTTTTTCTTTTGCACAAATTAATGATATAGATTCCACATGGCACCGTCCTTTCTACAGAAAAAGGATAACATTATTGTCACCACAAGACATGGAGAACAACTCAGGTTTGCTGCATGTGCCACCAGAGTGATTACCCACAAAATTAATATAGTACATTGAAATTTTAATAGAAAAGAGAGAGACTTAGAAATAGAGCATAAAAACAAGTGGCTCATGCAACTTTTACTATGTAATAATTAACATGAAAGTTTACCGCCCAAAAATATCTTATCAGTGGTTCGGGAGCTCAATGAATCCTCCAAGAGCTAGATTCAGCCGCATGCAGTCCATTACAAAGTTTGTAGATATATATATATATATATACCCATGTTTCCCTCTTCAGAGTAGCCACTCCACTCCACTGTGCTCCCTTCTCAATCTCATCTACCAACATCTCTATCTTACTATAATTAGCTAGGTCACAAAAATGCAGCACTATCAAATAACCTCACCCACTGATTGCCCTAGTTTGGAGTCCATTCGCCGGCATCTTCTTGAAGATGACCGTTCCCAAGAGATTAACACAACAATAATTACTTCACCCATAATCCATAGTCGGAGTTCCTCAAGCATAAAAAAGAAATGGAGTAATATTCTAAACTCCAGGGCTTGTCAGTCTCTAGTTTCTAAATCTTTGACCCCTTTCTCTCTGGCTCTTTCGGACTTTCATCACGAGTCTGTCAGTGATAATTTCCAGCGGAGCTCGACCAATGAAGTTGAGAGAGCAGCCAGTACAATCAGCTTTGAACCCCAAACCAACACAAAGACACCTTCTTCACCTAAATCCCCAACAGAACCGAGGAAATACAAGGGAGTGAGGAGGAGGCCGTGGGGGACATACGCGGCCGAGATTAGGGATCCAAAGAAGAGGGGAGCAAGATTATGGCTGGGGACTTATGGCACTCCTGAGGCAGCAACTCTAGCTTATGACAGAGCTGCTTTCAAGATGCGTGGGGCAAAAGCGAAGCTTAATTTCCCACATTTGATTGGCTTTGATACCAATGGCACTGACCCTACTAGAATGACCCATAAGCGTGATTCACCACAACCTTATTCTTCACTCTCTTTCGAATCTGATGATGAAAGGCCAATGTCTAAGCAGAAAATTTAGATCAACAACGCATGAAGATTGGCCATATAGTTAACCTTAGAAACCGCTTCAAGCAATTGGCCTTCAGTTAGTGGTAAATGTTCGTTCAAAATCTTCTCTTCTTATGAATTTCGGTTTCCATTTTCCTTTCTCAATCCTTTCTCCTATTTCCTGAATGATCGTAGTCTTCATAGGTACCTACATCTGGCAAAATTAAATTTTCTAATATCACTTTCAATTATTGCAAACACTATGATAATAATATTAGTAATATTACTTTTATTTTACATGTTACTAGATAAGTTAATTTTTTTAGATTTTTTCCAGAAAAAAATTTAGGCCGAGGAGAATCGCCCGCGACTATATTTGGCGAGAATTTTACCAAGATTTTAAATATCAGACTGGTCATCAAATCGGAAAAGATAAAGGTTCAAAAAATTGGATCTAACCGGGATTCAACCGTAAATTAATATTTTATTGTATGTAAATGATTAATAATGGAAAATAAATTATATGTACATTACGATATCTTAAAGTGTAAATTATTTTTCTAATATAAAAATTTCAATAGATAATATTGGTAAATTAATTTAACAAACATTAACTACATGTTACTAGAAATTTGGGGGGAAAAAAATAAGAAAATCTCCAAACTGTTGACCCGAAAAAACAGGTCCGATTCGAACTGTCAAAAAAATTGGTAAAACCATTCGGTCCAACTTGAACGAGAAATGTCTCAAGGTTTTAGGTTCTTGAAAATTGGGTGATGAACCACCAGTTTGCCGTTGATCGGCCGAACCATCCCGCCCATCAACAGTGGAATTTACAATGATTCTTATAGATTAACCGTAATTAAGAAAACATAAATTTTAAGGCAAATAGTTAATAGTGTTGGGCCCGATGGCACTATCTTGCGGAAATAATATCACCTCACAAGGAAATAAACAAGTGAACCTAAATTTTTACAAGAGAGACTTCCCTAAATTTACAAGAGAGACTTCCCTAAATTTTAGGGGTATAATCAACCTAGAGTTCTACCCAAAATGGTGTCTCACAACGTGTTTCCCAAGTGTTTGTCAAAAATACCCCTAAGGTATTTTTTCTCACTATTTTGTCACTCCCCAATTTAAGAAGGAAAATTTTCTTCTCAATTTTTCTTCCCTCCCACGTACTCTCTCTTTCACTCTCTTATTCACACTTGTTGTGAATGTTGGGATGCCTTGAAGAGCAAATGAGCAGCCTATTTATAGGCATCTCGTCAGGGACCAATTTGTAAAAACTAAGAACTTCAGGGACTGATCTGCAAAATACTTAGTTCTCCACTAACTGTTGATTAGTGCTCCACTAACTACTGATTAGTGCTCCACTAGCAATTAGTGGTGGGCCTCATATGTTGTTGGAACCCAGCACCAACAATTCTCCCCTTTCCGACTACATGTTGGGGGGATCCACCTGTCCGGCAGCTTCACGGCAATATTCAAACTTCACTTTTGGAAGTGTCTTCGTCAGCATGTCAGATCCATTCTCTTCTGTTTGGATCTTCTCGAGTTGCAACATCTTCTTCTCCAGTACATCCCTGATCCAATTGTTTCTCACATCTATGTGTTTCGATCTGGAATGAAAGGAGGCATTCTTCGCAAGATGGATAGCACTCTGACTATCACAAAATAATTGATAACTGTCATGCGAAAAACCAAGTTTAGTTAAGAACTTCTTCATCTACAACAACTCCTTACATGCTTCCGTTACTGCAATAAACTCAGCTTCTGTAGTTGAAAGAGCAACACACTTTTGTAGCCTTGATTGCCATGACACAGCTCCCCCTGAAAAATTAATCAGGTATTCTGATGTAGATTTTCTGGAACTAATATCACCAGCCACTGCATCGGTGTATCCAACCAGCACTGGTCTGTCTTCTCCATAACATAAGCATATTTTGAAAGTTCCTCGAAGATACCTGAGAATCCACTTGACAACATTCCAATGCTCTTTTCCAGGATTTGAAAGGTATCGGCTCACCACTCCAACTGCGTCAGCAATGTCTAGTCGGGTACATAGCATGGCATACATCAAGCTTCCCACTGCTGAGGCATATGGAATCCGCTCTATTTCTCTCTTCTCCTCATCCGCAGATGGACTCTGCTCAGGACTTAGGTAAAGTAGTTAGCAAGAGGACAACTGACTTCTTTAGCCTTATCCATGTTGAACCTCTGAAGCACTTTCTCAATGTACTTCTCGTGAGACAACCATATCTTCTCGTCTTGCCGATCTCGAATAATCCTCATCCTGAGAATTTGTTTTGCTGGCCCCAAGTCTTTCATGGCGAAAAACTTGCTTAGCTGTGCTTTCAAGCTGTTGATTCTGGAAACATTCTGGCCAACAATCAGCATATCATCCACATAGAGAAATAGGATGATGAAGTCATCGTCAGAAAATTTTTGAAGGAATACACAGTGGTCTGAAGTAGTCTTCTTGTATCCCTGTTGCCCCATCACAGACTCGAACTTCTTATACCACTGCCTTGGAGCTTATTTTAAGCCGTAAAGGCTCTTTCTCAATCTGCAAACATAATCCTCTTTTCCTTTCTGCTGCAAATCCTCTGGCTGCTCTATGTATATCTCTTCTTCCAAATCACCATGTAGGAAGGCTGTTTTGACATCCATCTGTTCAACCTCCAGATTGAGACTTGCAGCTAATCCCAGCGCCGTGCGGATTGAGGTCATCTTTACCACTGGTGAGAAGATTTCATCAAAGCCTATCCCTTTCCTTTGACTGAAACCTTTGACAACCAATCTTGCTTTGAATCTTGGAAGTGGACTGTGCTCCTCATGCTTGATCCTGAACGCCCACTTGTTCTTCAAAGCTCTTTTGCCTTTAGGTAGCTTCACCAGCTCAAATGTCTTGTTCTCATGCAAAGACTTCATCTCTTCTTGCATGGCTTGTATCCACTTCTCCTTGTGCTCATCATTCACAGCTTCATCATAGCTTTCTGGTTCTCCCCCGTCAGTGAGTAATGAGTACTCGTTCGGGGAGTACTTAGTAGAACTTTGCACAACTCTACCATACCTTGTGCGATAAGGAGAATTACTTGATGGCTGAGGGAGATCATCTCTAGCTGCATCATCATCAGCTGTATCGTCATTCCCATCATCCTCAATAGCATCTGCTGGCTCATTTTCAGCAGGATCATCTGGAATTTCAGGATGAATATCCTGAACATCATCTCCAATTTGTATGGGTGTCTCAATTGGAGGTAGCTGAAACTCCCCTAGATCATCACTAGGCTTCTCTACTTTGTCTATGTCTTCTATGGTCTGATCCTCCATAAAGACAACATCTCGACTCCTGATAAGCTTCTTCTCTACTAGATCATAGAATCTATAGCCAAACATGTCTTGATCATAGTCGATAAATACACACTGCCTTGTCTTGGCATCTAGTTTGCTTCTTTCATCCTTAGGGATGTGAACATGAACTTTACACCCAAATACTCGTAGGTGATCGTAGGAGATGTCTCTTCCTGACCACACCTTCTCTGGAGCCTCATACTGAAGAGGAACACAAGGTGAATGGTTCAGCACATAAGCCGTTGTAAGTAGTGCTTCACCCCAAAAGACTTGTGGTAACTTCGAGTGAGAGAGTAAGCATCTGGTTCTCTTAATCAAAGTTCTGTTTATCCTCTCAGCTAAGCCATTCAACTGTGGAGTTTTGGGTGGAGTAAACTGATGCCGAATACCATGCTCTTTGTAGTAAACATCATATGGACATGTGTACTCACCACCATTATCTGTCCGGATGCACTTCAACTTCTTTCCTGTGTCTCTTTCTACCATAGATAGGAACTGCTTGAAGACTGATAACACTTGATCTTTAGATTTTAATGTGTAAGCCCAGGTTTTTCGTGAGTGATCATCAATGAAGGTCACAAAATACTGGGCACCACCAAGGGACTTGTTGAAAGGCCCGCAGAGATCTGAGTGTACCAGTTCTAGCATATCTTTCTTTCTAGAAGGAGGAGAGCTCTTGAAAGAAACTCTATTTTGCTTACCAGCTAGACATTGACTGCACTTCTTCAGCTGGATTTGGTTCAATCCTGACAGAACATTCTTCTTAACCAGCTTCACCATTAACTTCTCACCCATGTGTCCAAGGCGTCTATGCCACAGTTGAACTCGGTTGTCGTTCTCCATAACATTTACATCATGCTGAGGAACCTTTGCCTGGGTCACGCACAACTTTGACACCTTTGTACCTCGTGCCACCACTAACGAGCCTTTGGTGAGCTTCCATTGACCATTGTAGAAGATATTACAAAAACCTTCCTCGTCGAGCTTATCAACAGAGATTAGATTTAGACGCATATCTGGAATATGCCTGACATCCTTTAAAAGCAGCTTCATCCCGTTTATGGTCTCTAGGGAAACATCTCATTTGCCGACGACCATTGAGAATTTATCATTTCCCATTCTAATAGTCCCAAAATTACCAGGAGTGTAAGAAGAGAAGAGTTCTCTAAGTGGTGTAGCATGAACAGTAGCACCACTATTAACTACCCTGCTTGTCTCCTGGATAGTAAGGTTGATGATATCATCATCACAAACTACATTGAATTCTCTAAGAGAATTCGCTTCATCATCACTGCTTTCTTCTTTCTTCACATCTTTGCCTTTATTCTTCTTCTGTTCTTTCTTGAAGAGTCGACAGAATTTCTTGATGTAGCCCTTCTTCTTGCAGTAATGGCACTCAACATTGGCGAACTTGTTGGATTTACCCCTGCTCTTGTCTCGGTTGCTTTGACCCTTGTTTTGACTTCTCCGCCTCGTCACTGTAGCCAAGACCTCTGACTGTGAAGAAGACGAGCCTTGTGTTCTTCGTCTCATCTCTTCATTCAGAATGCCACTTTTGACGGTTGCCATACTCACAACACCGTTAGGTGCAGAGTTTGTGATTGAAACCTTCAAGGTTTCCTATGAATCTGGGAGTGTCGCCAAGACCATAGGAGCAAGCACCTCATCGTCAAATTTTATGCCCATGCTAGACAGTTGGTCCACGATCCCTTGCTTCTCATTAAGGTGATCTGCAACCATTTTGCCTTCTTGGTATTTTACTTGCATCAGCTTTATCAAGTAAAATAACTTGTTGTTCCTTGTATTTGAGGCATATAATTCTTCGAGTTTTTCCCACAACGTTCTAGCATGCTCAATGCCAGAAACGTGGTTGTAAACATTATTCTCAACCAATTGCCGTATATAGCCGCAGACTTGGATGTGTTCACACTCCCACTCCTCGTCTGACTTATCTTCAGGCTTTACCGTACTGAACACCGGTAAATGCATCTTCGTCACGAATAGGAGATCCTTCATCTTGTTTCTCCATGGGTGGTAGTTTGTACCATCAAGGGTGATCATCTTGTTTATCCTCGTCTCCATTTGGATCAAAGACTAACTGGCTCCTTGATTTAGCAAATTCCTTGCGGTGAATAGTACCCGTACAAGTAGTGAATTGAACTGATTCGATAATTCCCAAGAAAGAAGGCCTAGCCGATCTCCTAAGACAGAATTATCATTCCAAGATAAATCCCCAGAAAATACTAGAGGAACAAAGGTTCACTTAAACCCCAGTCTCCTAGACAGGATTCACTTGCATAGTGTATTAATTCACAACCTTGCACTTGACAAAGCACAAACCTTCTGCTCCGCTACCAGTTGTTGGGCCCGGTGGCACTATCTTGCGGAAATAATATCACCTCACAAGGAAATAAACAAGTGGAGGACAAAAAAAGATAAATGACACACAATATTTAACGTGGTTCACCCAAATACCGGGCTACGTCCACAATCCCTATCCCACCGGAAAAACTTCCACTATAAATAGTAGGCTTACAAGAGAGACTTCCCTAAATTTTAGGGGTATAATCAACCTAGAGTTCTACCCAAAATAGTGTCTCACAAGGTATTTTCCAAGTATTTGTCAAAAATACCCCTAAGGTATTTTTTCTTACTATTTTGTCACTCCCTAATTTAAGAAAGGAATTTTCTTCTCAATTTTTCTTCCCTCCTACACACTCTCTCTTTCACTCTCTTATTCACATTTGTTGTGAATGTTGGGATGCCTTGAAGAACAAATGAGCAGCCTATTTATAAACATCTCGTGAGGGACTAATTTGTAAAAACTAAGAACTTCAGGAACTGATCTGTAAAACACTTAGTTCTCCACTAACTGTTGATTAATACTCCACTAACTGCTGATTAGTGCTCTACTAACAATTAGTGGTGTATCTCACATGTTGTTGGAACCCAGCACCAACAAATAGACCTTCCAGAAATTGTGGCATCCCATGCGGAAGCATGGCATTATTAGTTGATTCCTAATTTCAAACTCAAGGTACAAGAGTTTTATAAAAAAGAAGAGAACACAAATGAGTAAACGATACTTTGGTTTTTCATTTTGGGCTTCATCACAATTTACCCCCTATTTTTTGGGTCAAACTTCAATCACCCTACCTGAAATAAAAACCCGTTTCAAACTCCCTGAACTTTATGAATTTTCTACCTCACATGCAAGATTTAAGTGCAGCATTCTTACTTCCTCTTCCTCCTGCACGCGTGGTGTTGATAAACTCCTTAATTTCGTCAAACAAGGCTAAGGCCCTTTCCTTATCAAACAGATCCATAGCATGGAACCCACCATCGTAGAAACTGACAACCACCTGCACCCCACGTGCCTCCAACTCCTTCACGAACACCTTCTGCCTGTCCGAAGCTGGGTCCCCTCCGTATATATTCACGAAACACCTCGGCAGCCGTCCGATCTTCTCCTCATCATGGGACCCACCAACGACGGCGGACGGATTACAATACTCGTGGTCACGATCGGCACCTTCAGGCAACGCAAGAGCCCACATCAGATCGTTAACCGCCAACAGCACGTTCTCGTCGCTGACCAGCCTGAGTTCTGACTCCGTCCTCTGGACCCCGCCGAAGAAAGGCACGCTCAATATCAGCCCTCTGATCCTAATCGGAGAGAGATCGACGTCCATCGCACGTAGAGACAAGCGGTACGCTATGTTGGCACCGGCGCTGCTGCCCATCAAGAAACAGCAGGAGAAGTCTCCGTACTCCCTCAACCAAGGATCGGACTCAGAGGCGGCGGTTGCCTGGTCCCGGACCCACATCAGGGCCTCCATGGCGTCGTCGTAGGCCGCGGGGAGGCGGTGTTCCGGGGCGAGGCGGTACTCTACGGAGAGGATAAGGGCAGGGAAGAGTGAGGCCATGGAGTTGCAGGAGTTGTGGAAGAAGTGAGTCTTGGCGCTGTAGAGGATGAAACCACCTCCGTGGAAGTAAAGGAAGAGGGGGAGTTTGGTGTTGGGTGGGGTGTGGAGAGGGCGGAAGATGCGGACGAAGGTTTTGTGGGTGGGGTTAAGAGGGATGTCCTTGGAGAGGGCGAGCTGTGGTGGTGGTGAGTTGGAGGAACCGGTGGTGGGTTGTGGTGGGGTGTCAACTACTGGCAAGAAACGGGGTTGGTTTCTTCTGGTAAGTGAGCCATCTGTGTTTAGAGAAATTCGAAGGTGTTTGTAGGGATCCATTGGCCTACGTTGATGTAATGGACTAATGGTGTAGAATGGTGCAAGGAGACTGTCTTTAGCAGACTCTAATCTACAAAATTTTATACATCTTCATACCAATATCATTCAAAGTCTTCCTCTTTGTTTTCTCAATATATATATATATTATTTCCCCCGTCCCACTCAAGCTTGCAGTCAAATTGGGGAGCTAGAAAGATGATTATGCCGGTTTCTTTTAATACTAAACAACCATACCCATTTTCCTATTGTTTAATCTGATTAATGCGTGGGCTTTGACCCTCCTCTTCTACAAAAAGAATTGTACATCGAACCAACGGTATAAGTAACGAGGAATACATCATTTATGTTTTTGGATGAATGAAAGAAAACTATGATATGGTACAGATTGAAAGATGTTCTTGTTTGACTAGAATCAGAGGCTGAATATAAGATCACTGAACTTTCTGGAAGAGCACTTTAGTAATGTGGTGGTCGATGGTATCAGGATCATACAAGGCAGCGTAGTAAGAAGTCTTTGCTACTGTGAGAAATGTCTGTCTGATGTTGGAGTCCATCCCATCTGCGGTATTTAGGAGCACTATCCGCACAAGTTCTTGCATGTCTGACTCTATTTGAGGGGTTGTGAATCTGCTGCTGTTGGAATTGATGCTTGTGTTGTCATTTACCTGAAAAGTTTCACAAGTAGCATATGCAACTAATTAAGGTGATCATTTTGCAAAGATCATGGTATGGACATGTGTGAAGAGAAACAAGAGTTAATTTTTTTTTTTTTGATGCAAGAAACAAGAGTTAATTAACTATAGTGATGAAGAACCCATACTACTTAGATTAATTAGGTTAGTGTCACTCATTCGAACTGACCTTGCCATTCTTGAAATGAGCAAGTTGATAGCATATTTTGTTGGTGAGTTTGGTCAATTGCTCAAACTGTGGATGATCAATCAAGTTCTTCACAGAAACTCGAGGCCCCGCTGAGAGAAGAATAGTCTTTACCAGTAATTCTGCTTCTCCTTTGTGCCTATCCCCCTCTCCTTCCCACATCAGCAGCCACTTCTCCCACTACATATGCATACATTTCCAGAGAGAATCATTAGTGTGACAACAACTGCACGGGAATATATGAATACGCAGGTGACCTTATTAGTTGCTTTCTCTCTAGAACCTCTGTTAGAATAGCAGTCATAACCTTTAATATACGAATTGTAAAACTCATTCAACAATGTTATACGTAGTTAGCACACATATGCATGCATCAGTTTCTTAGAAAAGAATTCCTAAAATTTCATATGCAACTTAGATAAGTTATAATTAATCCAACTCATAATAGGATTCGTAATACAAACAGACCAAACCATTAAATTTACAGAATATTATGGTTGTTCAATATATATACTCACAGAACTGCGTAAATTGCCACCAATGTCTCGACCATGAGCGACCAATTCATTGAAAGATATTTGATCAATGGTTCCATGGAGCATCGTAACAAGCTCCTGTCTCCTCCTGTTTTTGGTATCCAACCTCCTGCATCCAAAGGAAATGAATGTGTAAATTGTTTCTGTTATTGCTAGTCACTCGCTGCTCATCTCTGCTGTGTGCGCAAACCATTTCAACAACTCGTGGTGCAGTTATATAGTCCACAAATAAANTATATATATATATATATATATATATATATATATATATATATATATATATATATATATATATATATATATATATCTTTTGCTTGATCATCCCAAATCTTGCTAGCTAATTGATGAAGGCCATTTTTGTTGTGCTTTAATATGTTTTCACTTCTGTCCAACAGTTTTCCTTTGGCCAAAGATCTGCAGCTCTATTGAGCCATGGAGCTCTTTGATTAATGGATCAGACTAAAGAACAGCATACCAAGACATGGTCGATTAGAGTGGTTATGTAGTTAAGGATCTCATTAAATAATTTTTCAATTTCTAGTCTTACGGATGAAAAAGAAATTCAGCGTGACAATTTAAAGAAAAGTAAGATATATACGAACCTTCCATTGACTGGCAATGGTGCACCCAGGCCATTCGTAAATTCATGGACAAAAGCTCGCCTTTCCTCAATACTGCAATCTCCAACAAAATAATTTTCAATAGTATCAAGCATTACTGCGGTCTTAGCCCATGCTAATCTTTCTCTGGACCTTTCGGTCTCAAATATGCTGGCTGCTGCCAGAAAATATGCAAGAAGAAGGCTTTTTGAGCTTAGCCCGAAATCCTGTGGATGCCATTCTTGGTACCACCTAGATAACACATACAAAAGCGATGCCGAGTTAGAGGATATATGTACGACCCATATGAACATCATTTTGGGATCTGGGTTTTAGTTAGCAAATTTACTTCTGAAATATGTTCCATTCCCTTCGATGCAAGGCCTGGCAATTGTTGTAGTCTAATTTTGCGAGCTCAAGGTAGTTGTTGTTGTCTATATATGGCATCCTGCATTAAGCCGAAAATGGCAGCAAACACTCAATCCAAGGTAGTTGTTCAGTAATCTTTTTTATACTAGTTGATGAAGGTAGGATTCGAACTCACTTGTTTGTTTTTTGATGAGATGAGCTAAGAGGAACAAGGAAAACGAACCTGATAAAGGTCTTGGCAATCCAAACGACTTCTTGGCCACCATACTGTTCAATATAGAATCTGCTCTCCAGCCGAGGCAGGCAAGCATACCACGGAACATCCAGAGCAAATCGCACCTGTACCATTATTATATTTTTCTTCAGCTTTTTTTCGTTGTTCTCTTCTCTCAACAGTTGGGTTTAAGAACATACCTCGCCGGGTAAATCCTTGGATATAAGCCATTTATCTAGGAGGTCATTGGCAGCTTGTCTTTCTCTTAGGTACTTGTATGCAAATTCCTTCCCATCCTTGAGGGTTTTTTCCCCAGGAAATAACAACTGAGTAGTCCTGTAGAAATTGCAGACTGCTATAAGAGAATTATTTGATTCCCCCGGATAGCTGACAAACTCGTCACCTTTCCTAAATCGTTCGATTACATCTGTCACATGAATTTAAGGAGTGAGGTTGCAATACATTTCATGATTAAGAATTTAGTTTTTAGCCAACCTATTAGTATTGTTTTTGGTCATTTAGGTCGAGCTAGTTACCTGGAGAAACATCATAGCCATGTAATCTAAGTTGACGAAATCCCATAGCGGTGTCATCAAGGTCATGGACCCTAGAATTTTTTGCCCACCCCAGTCCTTCAGTACTGCTCCAGCAACTGCGGATATATTCGAGTACCAGTTAGATTTATCTTGGAATATATTTTCTTTTGCATTAATGAAGATAATCTTTGGTTATTTCAACTGAAAAATTCTTTCTTTTCCCCAAAGAACTTCTGTTGATCACACCTGTGAATATAACTAACACGTTCTTCAATTTCTGGCTGGAAATATCTTGATATTCCCAGGCGCTGCAGGCGATCCACAGCCCATATTTGCTCGAATATGTCCATCGGATAAGCACTTGGAACTAATCATGAAATTAGACAAAAACTATGCAGAGTTAGATGCCAAAAGAAACAAACCAGTGAAATTACAGAATTAAGCTGCCAAAAGCATCAAGCAAGTGAAACTGGAAAATTAGTAGGTCCAATAGTGCCAGATTCTGGATTAGTCCGCTATTGGGAACCATACTTGGAAGGAAATCGAGAAAATTAAGATGCAATGGTATTACCTGCACCTCCGAATTTTTGAACTGTTTTGCTTAGATACTGCATGCATTTATCATCTTTAGTTTGCATGAAGGCGAAAGCAGTGGAGGATGGAGAAAACAAGAATGAACCGTCTTGAAACTGCAGCTTTAGAAGCCTTTCCCAGTCATGATCTCGCAATCCTTCTAAACTATAAAGCAGCGATGTGGGTACTGCATGCATTATCTCCTTCGGTATCCTATATATCACCCACAAGATGCATGTATATAGTTACTTCACCTTTTGCATTACAAGACCTTTTGGAAGTTGTGGTAGTATTAATTAAATAAATAAATATTACACTTATTACTATAGTATGGAAAAAAAAAAAAAAGAAAGCAAGTAGGAAAATACTTGGTCAACTTTAGATTTCTCATGGCGTAGATCCTTTGAAGCAGCCCAGAATCATTAGGGATCTCAATTTCCAACATTCGAGCTTTGTCGAGAAGGGAAGGGAAAACAATTTCAAATCCACAAGGTATGTTCTCGGCATTCTCATCTTCAAGCTTGCAAATGTTGTCATTGAAAAATGACATCCCTATACAATGACAATAAAAGCAGGTCCCCACCTTAGTTTCATAGGAAATGTTTATAATTAAGTACTTACAGTACCTGCTGGCAACCAACTTTAGTTGGTTTTCTGATATCTATATACCTTTTTCACATTTATCTGGATATACATTCCATTTCTTCAGTGCAACCACACAAGCCAACGTATTCAACAAACGATCGTGGACAAAACATACATCAGGATCACCCCACGAACCATCTGATAGCTGATTGTCAGCAATCCATCTAATGCTAGAAGGGAACTGTGGGTTATCAGTCCTGTTAACATCTTCTAGCAGAGCCACCCAGGCAGTATCGTAAGGTGACAGGTTTATCTCCCCATCCTCCATGGATGAAAGTATTGATCGAATAGTCGTGACATATTTAGGAATCTCATCATTTGGTGTTGATACCTTTGAAATTACAAAACAGATCACATCATTGACGATCAGGGGATGATTTATGGAGTGTATATATATTAGCTTAAAAGCTACAAGTCAGTGCTAAATCACCTCAAGGACTTCCTCTTCTTTGTCATCACCAATAATCCTGTGTGGCCACACAAGGTCTACAAAGTCCATAAACAGTTGTTCATATTAGTTATGTGTGTGTTTATATATGTATTAATATATTGGGTACTTTGAGACTCGTCTAATATTAGACCAATTAATCTTGTCAAATCTGTTGAACAACTTGAAGTCAATTTTCTCCTTCATATACTCATCCACAAGCTAATGCAGGTCTGCAAGCCTCTTACTTTCTTATTATTAATTATTTCCTCGTACAGTTGTACTATAAAAAAAAATCATATATTTTTTTTTAACACAATTTGAGATTTGTTGCAATACATAGTATAACTACCTTGTAACAAGAAACGCTTAGTAACAAGGACCGCCTAGTAACGAGGAAAACTTAGTACCTTGAGTTCTTGGATTGGACAAAACATTACATCTCTGGGGAATATTCAACTTAATCTGTCGGCCGATATCCTCATAAAACCTTAAACCTGCAAAGTATCACTGTCTTTAGAATTTTGTACTCATCATTGCCTCCCTTGGTCCGGCAATTACTTCATATCTGAATAGAAAGGTGACTAGTTTATGGTACTCTAATTATTAGCACTTTCGTTTTGGTGATCAAGTAAGAAAATTTTGAGAAATCTACAGTTACGAATTAGAAAATAATTAATATTAAAATAAACCTATAAAATGAATTTAACCAAAGTGTCATGCCTGTATGTGCAATTGGAAAAGGTAAAATAAATTTTAAGGGGGAGCCAACAAAGGATGAATATATATAATTTTTTATAAGTATTTTTAAGATAAAATTCTATTGAAAATTATTAAATATTTTAAACCAAGGTAGTCATAAAAATATACTTTTATGAATACAGATAAACCATTAAAAAATAAAATATAAATAAATCATTTTAAAAATATTTTGCACATTAAGGGGTAATAGTTATATTATATATCAACTATTTATCATGTTTAAAAATATGTCAAATGTATATAATATTATAAAATATTTTAAACAATAAATGACTACATTAAGTGGTGAACTCATGCATTCATTTGAACGAAATTCTGCAAGTGGAAAAAGGCAAAGACAAATAATGAAACGAACCAATAACCGGCAAGAGGCATGACCTGATTGCTTTTTTTTTTTTTCTTTTTCTGTTAGCATGTATTGATTAATTTTTTTTAAAAAAAAATCACCAGATAGTGAGGCTATAATTGATCTCTTATGGAAATGGAAGAGCCAATAAATCAAAGAAGGAAGAAAACTGCAAATTGTACGCACCGCGGATTAATGGTAGAGGACGATATTGGTGGCAATGCAAGGCAGCTGGAACAACATAAGACCCTGTTGTGGTGGAAGCAGGAGACAACAAGTAATTGTAAGACTGAGAAGACGAGATAGTTAATGTTCTTTCCATTAGTACTCTCGATGAGACGATGGACTTCGCATGCAATAGATACCTGCTATTTATAATACATTGATAGGATCGTCCGAATAGGAAAATAGTTAAATATGCATATGATGGCAATAATATAAGGTCTCCTTCGTCCATATGTATTTTGGATGCGGAATTTCCCGTCTGCGGTCCGAGTGGATGATAGTATATGTAGCCGTAAGGCAACCCCGCCCACTTAATTATATTTTGTTTGGGTTGGACTTTTCCTTATTCTTATAGACCCAAAATGAAGCATTTCGTAAATCAATTATCACAATTGGACTAGGTTATATCATTAGTTTAAATTAAAAACCATTATCCCGGTAAAATTAATTACTTACTTGATATAACCAGAATAGAAAAAGCAAAATTAATTATGTTGTGTATTCTCATCTTGCTAAACTCTACTTTGCAGTGTCTTCGCAGAGTGAGGTCTAAGGCACCTACTGGACTTTACACGTCAGACCAGCATACCACTCTCGTCGGCCAGTACTCATCTCTGTTGTTCCCATTCCCAAATGGTGTTTTAATTTAAACTGTTGATATTTCACTCAAATCCCTCCTGGCCCCCTTGAGATATTTCACTCAAAGCATCGTAAAACCCCCTTTTGGACTTCTTCTCGTAGCCTCTCCTTTGATTTCTATGTGTTTGTTGTTTTAATTTATTATTTTTCCAGCCGACTCAGTGAGAAGCGCAGCTAGGGATTGACTGTCTTGCTCTTAGCAGGTGAAGGTGCGGAGGAAGCAGCAACTAAGATCTCAGGTCCACGGGGCCGAGCTCGAGCATATAGAGTCGAGTTCAAGCCTAAGGCTTTTTTTTTTTTTTTTTTTTTAACGAGCTCGAGTTATTCTTGGCAATACTAGCTTGACTTGGCCAGTTTGCACTCCCATTCCCCTATTCTGGACCAAGAACATGTCCACGGCCAACTATGTGTGATGGTGAGTTGGCCCCCAAATTTTATTCAATGTGGAAAAAATTCCGAAAAAACCATCCTTTCTTGTTCCAACTTTAATTAGGGAACGGATCTTCTGAATTAAAAATCTAGGCTCAGAGGTACAGAAAAAACAACCTATACTTGTGCGTGTAAAACAAATAACCATAAAATCTTATCAATCACATACCACATGCATGTAATGAATAAAACATAAAAATAAAACAATGCAATGGGAATCTTAGTGGGAATTCTAAGCCTAATACAACTCTCACACACCTCTTCGTCCTCAGCTATCTGAAGTGGTAAACTCATACACTCATTCGGACAGAAATCCGTAAGTGAAAATGGCAAAGACAAATAATGAAACGAACCAATTAACTACTATCTAGTGGCATGACTTGATTGCTTTTTTTCTTTTTTCTTTTTTCTTTTAGCATATATAAATTAATTTTTCTCTAGTCACCAAGGTAATGAGGCTATAATTAATTTCTAACGTAAGTGAAAGAGCCAATAAACCAAAGAAGAAAAAAATTGAAAATTGTACACACCGAGGATTAATGGTAGAGGACGATATCGGTGGCAGTAGGAAGCCGGAACAACATAAGACCTTGTTGTGGTGGTGCAAGCAGGAGAGAAGAAGTAATTGTAAGAGTGAGAAGACATAATTAATGTTCTTTGCTTCTGTACTCTTGATGAGAAGATGGAGTTTGCATGCAATAGATACCTTCTATTTATAATAGATCGATGGGATCGTCCAAATTGGAAATTAGTTAAATAGGAACATGATGGGTTTCGTAGTGGGTTTGGAAGCAAAGGAAACCCTAACTACCAATATGTTCTTATCAATAGATTGGAAAATGACAGTAATAATATAAGCCTTTGAGTCTCTTTCGCTGATATATATTTGGATTGAACTACTAGCGAACTACTCGGGATCGACTAACTAGATATTCGAACTTACTCATGTTTATTGAACTTGAGTTGAACTGAAGTCGAGATTGGCGGGCTATTAGGTCGAGCTCGAGCCTAATAATACTAAATTCATAAAGCTCGCGAGCCTTATCAAGCTTCCCTCTAATTCCAAGGCTTTAGGATGTAACTAATTCATTTAGGCATGCAAATAATAATTTGGGCCAAATCTTTCTTAAGCGCAATAATTAATTCGAAAACTTAAAGCAAAAACCAAATCGAATAACCTAACGGATAATTTCTAAATCGCGATAGCCACAACCCCTCTTCTTTTTCTCTCGCCCACTCGCCACCACTAGTACATCCTATCTCCTCCTCGGCATTCTCCCTTCTTCTGGAAGAACCTAACAATACTGAATCCTCCACCACTCTCTCCATCACCATTGTCGAGTTTACTTCTCCAACTTGGTTCCTCTTGACTTGTAGCTAGTCCATTTGCAACCACCATTGCCGTCTTGAAGATTCAGCATTCTTGTGTTTCCCTGCTGCCCTCGCCGCCCGCTGCCATACATATGATTTACAGAGCTATATAGTAGACAAAGGTGTGGAGGAAGCAACAACTAAGATCTCAAGTCCCATAAACCCGAGCTCGAGCACTTGGAGTCGAGTTCAAGCCTAAAGCTTTTTTTTAGAAAAAAAAACGAGCTTGATCGAGTTGTTCCTAGCAATGTTGGCTCGTCTTGGCTCGTTTGTACTTCTATTCCCTTATTCCAGACCAGGCACATGTCTATGGCCAACTGTGTTTGAGACATAAGTCGCCACACAAATTTTATTCAAAGTAAAAAAGATAAGGAAAAACCATCACTCCTTACTCCAACCTTAGGGAGTTGATCTTCTGAACTAAAAATCTTGACTCTGGAGTTCTTCATAGGTGGAAAAGTATAAGACAACATACCTATGTTTTAGGTGAAATAATACTAAATAGAAAACAAAACCTTGTTTGGTATATGCTTGTGCGGGTAAAACAAATACGGACTAATGCCGCTTTTGGTACCCGTGTTGCTCTTGATTATCACAATTCATACCTGTGTTTTAATTTGGTCACATTTCATATTAAGTCCGATTGGCTTAGTTTGGTTATTTTGACCGTTTCACCCCTGAAATCAATAGCGTATCAGTTTTTTTACCCGGGTTCTTCACCTAACCGACCAGAGACCCAGTGGATACCCAAAGCCTAACCGAAACCCAACCTGAGCTGGACATTTTTTAATTATTTTTATTTTTCTTTAATTTTATTATTCTATTTTTTCCAAAAATTTTAATTCTAAAAATAGATATTTCTTTTCGTTCTACTAATCTGCAATCTATTTTTAGTTTTAAAAATAGATATTTGGGTTATCGGGTGGGAAGGTGTTTGGGTCGAAAAGAAAATAGATTGCAGATTACTAAAATAAAAAGAAAAATTCATTTTTAGAATTAAAAGTTTTGAAAAAAAGAAAATAATAAAATAAAAGGAAAAGAAAATAATAAAGATTGTCTAGTTCGGGTCAGATTTCGGTTAAGCTTTAGGCATCCACCAAGTTTCGGGTCGGTTAGGAGAAGAATCTGTGTGAAAAAACTGATACGTCATTGATTTAAGGGGTAAAACGGTCAAAATAACCAAATTAGGCAAATGGGACTTAATTGAGGGATGAAATGTGACCAAATTGAAACACATATATGAATTGTGATAATCAAAAACAACACAGGTACCAAAAAAAGGCATTAGTCCAAACAAATACCCATAAAATTTTACCGATCACATACCACATGCACATGATGAATAAAACATAAACATAAACAATGCAATGGGAGTCTTGGGAGTTCTAAGCCTAATACAATTCTCAAATGAACTAAATTCGAACTTGCGACCTTGTAAAGCTTAATAAATAGATTTCGAAACAATTACCTATTTCCAACACAAGAAGTCCATGCAAATATTTCTACACGACCGGCATGTAGACATGCTTATATTAACCATCCAGCAAAATAATATAAAAATTCAAGAAATCCACCATTATAAATATTTGGTAGTCATGTAGACAAATTCTAGGAATACTTGGTCAATCGTTCCGAGGTACTTAACACATAAAGTAATCACGTATGAACACTTCACGTACAAGAAACACGTCAGAGGGAAGTGGGTGGTGCACCGTATTTTCTTTAGTTTTGGATAATTACTACCGGCCAAAAAATGGCCAAATCCTCCATTGTAAATATTTGGTAGTCCAGCAACAAAGCACATCCCTCATTCGACAAATTCTTTTAACAAAACTAGGATTGTATTAGTTTAAGGAAAATTCCAAAGGAGGAGATCAGTCATTTTTCAAGGCCCGTCCGTCATCATTTGTAACTCATCTCTTACCTTGCATTGTTTATAATGTTTTTCTTGTTATTATTTTCCTTCAAATTATTATGTAAGTTGTTATCTAGGATTAGGGAATAATTGGGTACTTATTCCCATGCACATTTAATAAATGATTATTTTTTGAATTTTATCCTTCTTTATTTCCATGTTAGTGTTTCACTATGTTAATTGACTAGTCATCCTTTAACATAAATTTATAATAGGAGGATGTTAGATGACAACGTCATCTGCCTATAGAAAAATTTGGATTGGGCTTTAAAAACCGACCTCAAAATGAGACAGACCTTTTTTTTTTTTAGCATCAAAAAAACTTAATACTTTTAATTATTTCAATATTGGCAAGTAAACAGTAGAGACAAAGTATAGAAGGGGGTTTTACGAGGGTAGACTATTGATCTAGTTTACATTTACCCTTTTTTTTTCAAAGAAGTTCAATATTCAGATTTATTCTCTAGATTTTACATAAGACGGTTATATAGTGAGAAACTTGTTTATGTTGTGACGACCTTTCGAGGCTTAATGGATAGATGTCGAAACAATTACCCATTTTCAGCACAAGCTGTCCATACAAGTATTTCTACACGATCGGAATGTAGACACTTTGCATGTCCGTGTTCACCAACTAAGAAAATAATAAAGAAATTCTAGAAAAAAATTCTAGAAAAAATTTTAGGATGACTTGATCATGCTAAGAATTGTTCCTGGGTAATTAACACATAAAAGTGGTCACGTATGACCACTTCACCTACAAGAAATGAATACAATTCATGGGAAGTGGGTGGTGGAAGGCATTTTTCTAAAGTTTTGGACGATTATTACCAGCCACAAAATGGCCAAATCCACCGCTATAAATACTTTGTACTCCAAGCAATAAAGGACGTCCCTCATTCGACAAATTCTTTTCACAAAAGTATCATTGTATTAATTTGAGGAAAATGATCCAAAGGAGGAAATTTGTAATTATTCAAGGGTTTTCACTTATTATTTGTAACTCATCTCTTACTTTGCACTTTTTATAATATATTCCTCTCCCTTTGTTTTTTTTTTTTCAAAATTATTATGTGCTAAGTTTGTTATCCAAGATTAGAGGATAAATTTGTCATTTGCTTCGGGTTTTTGGTACGGATGGTACCCATATTTTATGGTTTGAGACAATCATGTACCTACAACTTTTTTCGAGACATTTATGTACCTGGACTTTTAACAGCCAAGTCAGTCATGAGTCTCGGGCTGGGTATCTGCTGACCTGGAAGCTGCCCAAAATTGGGATGCTGCCAGTAACTCAAAACGACGTCGTTTCACCACAAAATGACGTCGTTTTGTCGTCCACATGGCAAGGGTGGGTCCAAACCCACTATCCCAACAGGGTGCTTGTGAAGAGGAAGAGGCGGGCTGGGGACGCATCGAGGAACGACGGCGAGAGCAGGATGTGGCTTTTTAGGGGAAGGAATTCGGGTAGGGGGAGGAGAGGTTTTGTTGGGAGGAGGTGGCTGCGGCATCATGGTGATGGTGGTGGTGGAGGCGGAGGCGGCATCGTGGTGATGGTGGTGGTGGTTGGGGGTGGGGCTGGGGTTATTTTTTTTTCTGTTTTTAACTTTTTTAAGAAAAATAGTTGATAAGAAAATATTAAGGAAAGATTAAGGACATTATGAATAATATACATAAAATCTTTTTATTAATAATAAGTTTTAGTCAAATTAAAGAAAGTGTTGGAAAAAAATTAATAATACACACAAAACTCTTTGATTAAAAATAAGTTTTCGTAAAGAGTTGGAAAATTCCTAAAAAAAAAGAAAGAGTTGAAAAAATAATAAGTTTTCTTTGGATTCTAAAAATTATTAATTTGCACATATGATTAATTAATAACAGGTAATTGACCTGCCCGAAAAAAATCTGGGTATGAGTATAATTTTTTTTGCCTTTTTTTAAAACAAAAAAAAATTTAGTAGAATTTTGTTATGCTCTTTTTTATTAAAAGAATATTTTTTTTATTGAAATTCTTTTTTGCTTTTTTTAAAAGAAAATTTTGAGTAATTTTTTTAGCTTATTTTGTAAAAGAAAAACAATTTTTTTGTGGTGTAGAATATCTTATTTGGGTTCGGTTGAACCTCTTAAGGCTAAAACCGGGTTGGTAATTGGGTCAGGTATTAGGAAATGGGACGACAAAACGACGTCATTTTGTGGTGAAACGACGTCGTTTTGAGTTACGGGCAGCAGCCCAATTTTGGGCAGTCTCCACATCAGCATGTACCCAGCCCGAGACCCATGACTGACCTGCCCGTTAAAAGTTTAGGTACATAAATGTCTCGAGAAAAATTGTAGGTACATGATTGTCTCAAACCATAAAATATGGGTACCATGTGTACCAAAAACCCAGCTTCCATGCACATTTAATAAATGAATACCTTTTGAATTTTATTGTTTTCTTATTCGATGTAAGGTGCTTCACTGTATTAATTGGTGTAAATTTATAATATGAGAATATTAAGTTAAAGCGTTATCCACCTATAGAATAACTTAATTTGGGCTTTTGAAACTAACAGTGAGGGAGAACGAGCTTCTAGTGGAGATTATTTTAGCAAAGAATTCCTCAAAAGTCTTAAGTATTTATTATTATTGAATTTTCTTCAAGTATTCACTTTTGATTCCTTTTGAATTATATCACTCAACTTATATCACTCCTTTACATGAATTAATTTCTTGATAATCATAAATCACTCTGTTCATAATACTTAATAAAGATCTATGACTAGATCTTAAATACTACAATCTGCTATATACTTACAAAGGCTGTCAGCAGCTTTCCAAAGAGAATATTGTTAATGATATTCTATGTCAAAAGTAACAATGAGAATATTGTTCATAGAAAATTATTGTGATGTTGTCTCCGAAACAGACAAAGATCCCAATCTGCATCTGCTGAATAAAAGATCCTACGAAGTAGCTCGCTAAACCTCCAAGATGTTCATGTAGAAATATTGGGATGTTACGTATGCATATATACTCTAAATCATTTAATAACTACCTTATCTCAAAAACATAAATATCTTTTATGATTTTTAATAATCAATCATCAACTTGTCAACTTTTTAGGTGTCATCTTTACTCCCTCTATATACATCTGTTAATTGTTTAAACATGCTATCGTGATGATCAGTTCTGATACCAACTATGGAAAATTTGTCGTTGGCATTAATAGATCTACAATATAAAAACTTTGAAAAAGAACAAAATTTACCTTCATAAAAAAAATAAGGAAAACAACAATCACTGCAATAAACTAAGAAGCTGGGAATGTCGATTTCATAAGCCGCTTTGCAGGCCGTTGCTTTTATTTTTGGCAGCCCCATTTGTTTTTTGCAGGCCTGTTATAAGGAACATAATTAAGCCCAATAAGGAATCCCATTTAATTAATTGCCCCAACTCATCACCTACGGTCCTGCCGGACTATATATATTGGACAGCATGAATCAAAAAAAAATTCTTGGACAGTTCTTAATTAAGTTGCTTCAACCATTCGACAATAGAAAGACAATTTCAGTTTTTTAAAAAATAATTGGAATAGTGAAAAGAGAAGAGCATAGGATACTTCTAAGGGTTGTACAAATTCATGATTGATAGACACTATCATTACTATCTACTCATTGGTGCAGTATTGAATTTATAAGCTAAAGATATTGTGATATCTGACTAATCCATATGCAGCAGTATTGAACCCTTCCTAATCTAGTGAAAGCCAAAAAAAAAAAAAATTAACTCTAGTTTTTTCAATCAAGCAAATATGTGACAGGCAAACAAGCCAAAGAAACCCTGAATGGGTCACGGGTATAAGTTCCCCCCCTTAATAGACAGTCAAACCTAACTCGAAGCATTTGTTTATCGAATATTCTCCCCATTCAATAAGTTCTTTTATGAATATATTAATATAGTAATTTTTAACTAAAAAACAGAAAGAAGATTTTATAATTGGTGCATCCATCTCCGGCAGCATTTAGAAAGAAGTAATCTACATCAGCAATGTAATAATAGAAAAGAGATCCCACGACCGAGCAACGGTCAAACGCCAAACAAAAGTTAAGTTAATTTTATGATTGCTGTCGCCATTGTAGTCCACTATAACTACCATACAAGTTTTCCTTGCCATCTTGCACCACCACAGTATCAGTTAGTTAATTTTATGTGAAAAACATAAATATCCTATCTGATTGGTGCATCCACATCGGCATCAAAACATAGGATAAGGACATATATGCATATAATAGGATTAATGCTCTTTTTGCCCTACGAGTTTGACAACTACTTAGATTTTAGCCACCCAACTTTTAATTTTTTGACTTTGTATCTTAATTTGGCAATGATTATATTTTCACCCATTAACCCATACCATCAGGTAAAAATTGATAATGTATAGGTTATCTGACACATGTTAACTCTTTATTCGATAGTTTTTTTTCTTACAAAATCACTTTAAGCCTAACCATCCAATCCCAAAAACTCGATTTATGACCAGATATAAAATCCGAAAATAAAAAATAAAGAAGGCAAAAAACAACAACTAAATAGAAAAAATTGGTTTATTTTTGGTTCGGACGGTTCAATTTGGGGTACTTTTGTTGGAAAGAGAAAAAAGCTATCAAATGAGGAATTAACATATGTCAGACAACCTACACATCAATAATTTGACCCCAACGTTGGGGTGGGTTAGTGGATGAAAATATTTATTCATCGTCAAATTAGGGTGCAAAATAAAAAAATTAAAAACTAAATAGCTAAAATCAAAGTAGTTGCGAAACTAGGGGAAAAAAAGGTATTAAGCCCATATAGTACGGACAAACATGCAATTACATAGTAGTCAACAAAAACAAATCCTAGGACCTCAATTAGCAGACGGTCAAACTTGAAACAAAAATATTTCTTAAATAAATTATGAGCCTTTCATATAAAAATTATAGATTCCATTCCATTACATGACAATATTATTTCCAGGCCTTACGGTTATTTCTTCTTGTTTCTTTTGCAGATTTAGTAGTGTTTGCTAGCTGTTCTCTAGTCGTTGAAGTTGACGACGGGGCTTGATCTTTTCAATGATCTCTTTATAAGGATTTAAAATTCAAACATGAATGGAACTATGCCAATCCAGCTTGTTATTGGAAAGATTCAGAGTCGGCTGGCTTTAATATTATTTTGATGGAATAAGAATCAATACCACTCCTCTCAACTTGTCCTTTACTTAGTTAACGTCATCCTTACAATATGATAATGTAACAATAATTAAATATGAAAATTTTTTCCTCTGCATTGACAGCTTAATTTGTCAAGTAAAACTTCACATCGTTCTTTACATTTGTTTGTACAACGTTATCTTGGCAAATCCTAGGTCGCATTGCATACGTTGTTTATTATTTCTTTCCTAAACTAAGAATGTTTTGCCCGGTGCTCGAGCTTACAATGTTAGGTTTTTCTTTCAAGTCTCTCAGCATTAGTAAAATCTAAAGTTAATCAAGTTTCACCAAAAAAAAAAAAGTTTTATCTGGGCTTAATAAGGCTTTCGGCTTATGAAATAGCAAGTGGCTTGGTGGTTGAGTGAGTGTTAGTTGTGAAAAATGCAGGTTCGAGTCATGCAACTGAAATAAGGCTTTCGGCTCCCCTTGTTTGTCTATAGCTTTAAAATTATATATGTTTAGTCCCTCTATTATATCAAATTGATAAGAATGATTCTTGTACGTTAATTATGATTAATTAGGTCCTCTTATTCTTCCAAAATGATAAATTAGCTGACGTGGCACTGTTTAAGCACCTAAGTGGGCCCCACATGTCAGAAAATCAAATTTTATATTGTTTTTATGGCCGGCATGTGGGGCTCACATTTGTCACGTCAACAAATTACGAATTAAACCAGACTGGGGGACTAAATTTATCATTTAAGACGAGTAGAGGGACGTAATTAATCCTAATTAGCATAGAGGGACCATTTGTATCAATTCAATATAGTAAAGGACCAATCATATGCTTACCACGAAAAATATTATATAAAAATATAAAAAAATCTACATTAAAAAAGAAAGTACTAGAGGTAACATATATTCTCTCTTATTGAGTCTCAAAAATTTAAAAAATATATTGCACCACTTTAATTATTAAAAATAAGTATATTTTTTTATGTAATATGTAAAGAAAGAGAATAATTAGGGGATCAATATAAATTTTACAAAAATTATTTCTCATTAAAACTAAAAGCCAATTATTTTTATGTTACAAATTATTTTTAAATAAATATTATTTTTAAATTAAAACGGTGAAAGTTACAAATTAAAAATGTTGATACAAGTAAGTAAGAAAAATAAATTCTAAGAATTAAATATAGAAAAAAATAAATAATATAAATGATGAAAACATAGAATATAAGTTCATATAATATAAATCCTTACACAATGATATTATAAAGTTAAAAAAAATGAAAAAATTGATTTAAAAGTTTTTTTGTAAAGATTAAAATTTATGATTAAATTTTTTAAAAAATTATGAAAAATTATTTTGGATATATATGATACTTAAAAAATTAGTTAAAGTTTCAAGAAAATGAATAAAATATTTATTCTAACATAATGTACTTTTAAAATCATTAAAAAAATATGATATGTAAAATAACTACGGAATATATAAAAAGTAAAAATAAATTAAAATAATACTTATTCAATATAGAAAGAAAATTATGTATCACAAAAATTAATAAAAACTTATTAAGATAAACTGAATGTAATAAAAATACTAATACATATAAATAATATTAATAATACAAAAATTGAGAAATTTATTATAAATAATTATTAAAGATAAGTATAAAATATTTCTAATATATTAACGACTCAAAATGTTTGTACAGGGTATTCTATCTCACAAAATAACTTAAGTTTTAGAATAAAAGATGTAACAGCCCGAGTAATTTTTGTGTTTTTACCAGTACCATAAAAGTTGTTTTACAGTGATTTACCGTTGAATTTAATCTTGGGTAATTAATTCATGGTAAATTGGGCATCGGATTCCAAAACCGAGCCCTGGCCTGCGTTCGGGATTTTTTTGCGGATTTTACGGACCAAAGTTGGAATTTTTCGGGTCCAGGAATCTTCAGAAAAGTCAGGTGTATCCTCGAAATAACGGACCAGAAATTAAGTCAAGGGGGTATAATGGTTATTTACTGGTCCGGACCGAACACGCCTCACATGCAGCATAGTAACTGCATAATTGAGGGTTGTCGCCGCCTCTTTCCTGTGTCGCCCGTGCCTTGCTTTTCCTGTGTAACCAATGCCCATGCATGTCTTTAACCCGTGATTTTCCTGCCTTATCAGTACACCACCATCACCTTCATCTTCACCTGCAAAAAAATCCATTTCCAGTAAGCCTTCCTTCCCTACAAACTTAAACACCCAGTGCAACCTCAAAACCAAAACCAAAAGAGTAAAAAAAAAAAAAAAAAACAAGACAACACACACACTCACCTACACGCCATCGTTTTGGCAAACAACCCCAATACCCCTCCCTTCCTTTCTTCTCCTGTGAAACACCACACACCACCGAGCCACCTCCACAGCACCACCAGCTCGCCACCAGCTTTTCCTCTTCCCTTCCTCCCTCTTCCTCTGTAACAGCCCGGGTAAAATTTATATTTTTACAGGGACTGTAAAATGCTTTGTGAAACGCCCCGACCCGTATTTACCGTACACAGTAAACACGTGCCGGAACTGTGACGACCCAACCAAAACAAGCCCAGCATACAGTGTATACAACAGAAACCCGGGCTCAACAGCCCAAAATAAAAACATCGATAATAACTCAACCGGCCCAATGGCCCAATAATAGTAAAAATAGTGCACAGCGGAAGACTTAATAACTCACAAAGACACTGTATGCGACATAGATGCAAACTATGGATCCAAGTCCTGTCCGAGGGATAACGCCGCAGCCTGTCTGGAATGCACCAAACCTGTACCACAAATAACTCATCCTACGTGATGAAAGCCCGTAGGTGAGGGGTGAGTCTGAAGTGCTCACCGACGAAGGATAGACAATCAATTTGCACACTATAAATACTCAAGGTCAAAACAAGCATAATAGCTAAACCAAAAGACAAGACCCAAAACTGGTCCAAGACCCAAAAGACTCAAATAAAAATCCAATTATTTCCAATTTTATCTTTTTCCGGGCCCCAGCACGGATAAGCTAGAGGTCAGACCTGGTTATCAACATATTCCGGGTGCCAGACCAAATCCAGAGAACCCAGGGATCGACATCCCAAAAATACGAACCCAGGGATAGACATCCCAAAAATAATCACGGGATAGACATCCCAAGCATAGACATGCTTATCACAAGTAACCTAGGTCACGGCCACCACGAAACAGTCTTAAACCATCGAGTCGTACCACTACTTACCACGTGACAATTGTATCATCATTATCCAAATCCAAACCACAGGGATCAACATCCCTAACCAAAATACCGGGATAGACATCCCTATCAAAAATCAAAGATCGACATCCTTATCACAATTTATTAATTAATCCATTATTCTTATGGCCAAAGACACGAAAATAAATATCCAAACTCAAAACGGGGATAAACATCCGAACAACCAAATCAAAATACTAGGATAAACATCCCGACAACAATCAAGACAATGGGATAAACATCCCGAAACAAACCACAACAAACACAATACTCAACAGTGCAATAATCAACAAACACAATAACCGAGTAATATAGGCACATATCGAAGGAAATCCATCCTCATGTTGGCCGATTACTCAACTCCGGAAACAATGACCGGTCCCAAGCCGGCTCCTCGGGAAACTGCCCGATATCATAACCTACAAAACCATATACACTCACATAAATGCACATAATCGGTATACTATGATGCCAAAACTGCGAAATATCCCATCCCGGTTCATATTCTTTATTATTATCTTTTACCGAAAATATATCGTATGCATATAAAGTTACAAAAATATATACCCAAAACTATTAAATCAAAATATTTTCATAAAATAATATTTTTTTTCCAAAATAATAATTACCATAATTTTCTGAAAAAGATAACATATGTATATATATTTTCTAAAATATTACATTTTTAATAAAACTATTTACCATAATATAATTACCAAATAAAGTCATTTACCAAAAAAAAATATATATATATATATTAATCATATGCTATATGTTATTTCCCAGAAAATATATAATCATAAGAACTTACTCTGAAAATTAAATACAATTTAATATATATACATTTCTATTTTCTAAAGACAAAATACTTTTCCAACAATTATAAATCAACATAATTATATATATTTCAGAAATATACCTATATATATTTTTCCAAGCATAACAACATATTTATAGAATATTCCAAAAATATATTCAAGGTATATATCTTTTTTTTCTAAATAAACATAATACTAATTTTTCAAAACAAAATATAACTATCTTTAATTTTCAAAATCAAGTATATATACATATATATATATATATATATATATATATATATATATATATTTCTTCCCAAAAGCATAATTAAAACTAACTATATTTTCCAAAATATAAATATATATATATATATATATTTTCCAAATTAAAAGCAGCAAAATAAGTTAATAATATATATATATATATATATATATTTTTTAATAAGGTCAACTCGGATCCAGGTTGGTCAACCCAACCCAGAACCAGGCTCGACCCGGTCACGACCCGCCCGTGAAAAACGGGTTGCTCACCTGCAGCGGCGACACAGACGCGAGGAAGAGAGCGCGGGGTCGGCGACATCGAGGCGACTCGTCTGGCAGTGGAAAGGCGGCGCTGCGTCGCCGGTGTCGTCGTCAGCGGCGCGGAGAGGGAGATCCGCGGGTCATCGCTCGCCGGCTGCGCGTCTCGCGGCGGAAGGCGACGGGGAGGGCAGCGTCGAGGTCGCGTCGGCTCGGTAAAGACGATGGTGTGGGCGGTGCGTCGATAGGCAGTGCGGATCGCCACGGCGTGCACAGTAACCGGGGTGACGGTGAACAGTGGTCGGGGTTTTTTCCTTTTTCCTTTCTTTTCTTTTTTTTCTATTTTGTTCTTTTCTTTTCTTTTCTTTTCTTTTTCTTTCATTTTCTTTTTTTCTTTTTTCTGTATTTATTTTTTTTCTTCTTCTCTTTTTTTCCGATTCCTATTTCTCTTTTTTTTTTCTTTTCTTCTTTTTTTTCTTTTTTTTTCTCTCTTTTTTTTTTCTTTCTCTCTTTTTTCTCTTTTCCTCTCTTTTTATTTTTCCTCTCCTTTTCTCTCTTTTTCTCTTCTTCCCCTTCTCCTGCTTCCTTTCTTCTTTTATAAACCGTGATGATACTGTGCAAACACTGTGCGACCTGTGAATCTACAATAATGCAGCTTGTCTGCTTCACGAAGCGAGTCCGGTCCGGACCAGAAAATAACTGATACCCCCTTAGTTATTATCCGGTGTGATTTTTCCGAAAATCCCGGGACCCGAAAAAAATACCGACTTAGGCCCGAAAAATCCACGGAAAAATCCAGAGCGCGGGAAAACTCTCGGTTTCGAAAAACGACACTCGATTTACCTTGAATTAATTATTCAAGATTAATTCTTTTGGTAAATTATTGTAGAAAGAATTTTACAGTCCGGTAAAAATCCAAAATTTTTACCCGGGCTGTTACACTTTGTATAGTAATTTACCATATAAAAATAATCTTTGGTAATTATTTCATGGTAAATCGGGCATCGGATTCTAAAACCAAGCTCTCTCCCACGATCGGGATTTTTCTACGGATTTTACGGACCAAAGTTGGAATTTTTCGGGTCCAGGAATCTTCAGAAAAGTCGGGTCTAACCTCGATAGAATGGACCAGCAATAAAGGTAAGGGGATATAATAGTTATTTTCTGGTCCAGACGGGACACGACTGCATAGTTGAATTATGCAGCCGCCTTCTCCTGTTATGCATGTGACTCATTTCACCCTGTGATGCCCGTGACTCTGCGTGTTTTACTTCCATCATCTTCTCCACCTGCAAAAGCACAAGAAAACCCAGTGTCACCTTCCCTCACTCCCTCTGCAAACTCACTGCCTGTACCCTTCTTCACTCTCTGCAACCCAAAGAAACCCATTGCAAACCTCACAAAATCAAGCAAGAAAAGAGAAAAAAAAAATACACCAACACACCCAAAACTCATCGTTTTGGCACCCTTCCCCTTTCCATTTTCTTTTTTTTATCTCCACTGCCGCCACACATAGCACCACACACCACCACCGTACCACGCACCGCCACCAAGCCACCATCAGCCACCCTCCTTCTTCTCCCTCACTTCCTCGTCGCAGCCACCTAAAGCCACCGCCGCCGCCTTCCTTCCGTGCGCGACGACCCAGCAGCCACCGCGTCCCATCTCCACGCGACGACCGACGAGCAGAGCCGCCCAGATCCACCATCTCTTCCCTCGTCCAATCTCCTCCCTCGCTCGCTCGCCGTTGCTGTCGCCACACTGCCGCCATCCCCACAACCTACAATAGCCGCCGGAGGCGACACGACCGCCTGCAGCAACGTCGAACCGCCGCCTCCCTCCTTCTTTGCGTCGCGCCGCCCTCGCCTTCGTCAAGCCGCCGCCCTGCAACCACCTAGGTGAGCAACCCGCCTCGTGAACGGGTGTGACCCGTACGGCAACCGGGTCGTGGGTGAAGATTGACCCAGCAACCCCGGGCCGGGTGTGGACTAGGAGTTGGGCCGAGCTTGGGGATTGGGCTCAATTCGCGGGCCTGATGCTTGGCTTGGCCTGGCCAGTCAGCCCTGGACCGGGTCTGGGCTGGCTAATACTATTCACAGGCTGAGTCCTTTTAATTAAATAAATAAATATATATATATAAATAGAATTCTGGAAAATAATAATAATAGTGTGGGGATTAATTGGAAAAAAACAAATAAAGATACCTTGGCAGATTATGTTGAAATATGGACTATGGCTTTTGAAAAAAATTAAGGTAAATAGTTTGGAAGCATAACTATTTTCTGATATAGTTTGGAAGGTAAATAGTTTGGAAGCATATATATATGTATAACTATTTTCTAGAAAATTATATTATTGTAAATAAATTTTATGGAAATAATTTTGGAAAGGGTATTATCAAAGTAAGTATTATACAGGAATAATATCCGGGTATCAGTATGGTATTATTTTGACACTTGGAAATAAATGGTGAATTATGATGATAATGGGAATAACCCGGGGGAGTACCGAATTGGTTCAGTATTTATTTTATGGCTTACAGTATTAGTCTGGCATTTGCATATCATCTTATGCGTGCTTATATTATTGTTTGATATAGGAGTTGATAATGAGCAGTATCCCGAGGAGCCAGAGCCGGGACACTTCGAGGACTTTCAGGAATAGGAAATCGGCTAAGGTGAGGATAAGTAAATATTTATATATTGCCCGTGATATCAAGTTGCTGTTTGTTTACTATGTGTGATAATTGCTGGTAAAATTCTTTATGGCTGTGAATGGCTTGTTGTGTGATGAATTAAGTTGATAATTATTGCCATTGATGTTGTTGAGAATATTGCTACTGTTGAGTTTATTGATATTGATGTTGACTGTGAGTTGAGTACCAGGGGTACTAGTATGGGATAACAGTTGGGAATAAGATGGCATTATCCAGACGAGCGGAGAGGCTGTGAGCCTGCTCGGGATGATGAGATAATGGTCAGATAATAGAAGTATAGTAACTAGTTGTGGGAAGAGAAATAATAAAATTGGAAACACTTAGACATCTAGTAAGTCACGATTAAATGTTGGAATAGCCTGATGGTAGTCTTATTTTTATGGTGTTGGGGGAGAGTGTGCTTAGGGTCTGCTCCCTGTCTGTACCAATTTTTATTTTAAGCGCTGGGGGAGAGTGTGCTTGGAGTCTGCTCCCTGTCTGTGCCAGTTATTACGTGGAGGTACCAGGGCGGGGTCCACGAGCTAGCTAGCTTGACTACCTGGCAACGGCCACCATTTAACTAGTGATAGGGGCCCTAATAATAAAATTGGAATAGCGTGTCTAGAATCACAAGTGTGTCATATAAGGTTCATGAGGACCTTAGTTAATTGTTGATGGTGTGACTTAGAAATTAACGGTTGATTGTATATGTATATTTGCTTATGGATTTTACCCGGTAAGCACTTCGGACTCACCCCTCGCCTGCGTGACCTGGTCACGTAGTTTGGTTGTGCGTAGCTCAGATACGTTCGAGGCAAGCTGTGGTGCACCCTCTGCCAGGCCCGGATCCATCCTGCGTTGCATCATTTTCATATTGTTGCCTATTGTTGTATTGTATTAAGACTTCCGCTGCTTGCATTTGTCACTCTGCTTCTGTTGTTATGTTGTAATAACGTCTCTGTATGCCGGAGTCCAGTACGGTTGTTGTACTATGTTGTTGACTTGAGATATTTATCTGTTGTGGTTTCTGTAATAAATAATAGGTCCCACGTGTTTACTGTGTATAACGGTAAATACGGATCCGAGGCGTTTCATCCTCCTTCTCCGGTCTTCCTCACCGCGACCTGACGCCACCGCCTCATCCTCGCCGCCCGCAGACCCGACGCAACAGCACGCCGCCACCGAGTCACACACCAGCAGCCGCGGCGTCTCCTTCCACCACCATCCTGCTCATCGCCTTCTCCTCGCGTCGCCGTCGTCTCGCCCGATCCGCGCCTCGCTTATCGCGCCGCCCACCTAGGTGAGCTTGGGTTGAAGGTGACCCGGCTGGTCGGGTTGACCCGGGTTGTGGATTGGTCTGTGCTGGTACTGGGCCAAGCTTGGCTCGGGCCTGTTGCTTGGTCCAGGCCTTGCACCTGGGCTGGACCTCCCTGGGTTGACCTGGGCTGGATGTTTGACTAGGAGTTTGGACTTGGGCTAGCACTATTTGGCCCGGTCTAGTTTTGTTAAAAAAAAAAAAAGAAAAGAGAAAATATAATTCTTGAAAAAAATAATAATAATAAGGTTTATTTTCTGAAAATGATATTTGGATATATATATATATGGTATATAACATTATGGAAGAATAATTTTTTTGAGAAAATAATTTTGGAAAGGGTATTATCAAAGTATAATACCGGAATAATAACCGGGTATAAGAATAGAATATTTTGACACTGGAAAATAAATGGTGAGTGATGATGATAACGGAAAATAACCCGAGGCAGTACCGAGTCGGTTCAGTAATTTATTTTATGGTATACAGTATCAGTCTGCCATCTGCATACCATCTTATGTGTGCATAATATTTGTTTGATATAGGAGTTGATAACGAGCAGTTACCTGAGGAACCGGACTTGGAATCTGTTGGGCAATTCCAAAATTGATAATCGGCTAAGGTGAGGATGGATAACCCTTGATATGTGCCTGTAATACTTTATGACTTTTGTTGTTTGATTGGACTGTTGAGATGGTCATTGTTGGTTATTTGACTGCTATGGTTATTGTTGTTGCTGTTGTTGGACTGTGTTATTGGTTCTGTGAATATTGTGTTGTAATTGATGTTGAACTGTTAATTGTGAATAATTGGTGTTATGAAATTGTTGATGGTTTGGTCTGTTGAACAACTTGAGATAATAGAAAGTTGGATAATTGAGGAAAGAGTACTGGAATTGGAAATGGGAATTGTCATGATGATTTAATTGTCACGTGGAAAGTAGTGGTACGACTAGATGGTTAGAGGCTAGCTCTGTGGTGGCCATGGTCGGTTTCTTGATTTGGGGATGTTGATCCTGGTTTGGTTTGGATATTGGGATGTTGATCCCGGATTGGTTATGTTATTGGGATGTTGATCCCGGGTTACGTTTTGGCCTGGCATCCGGAATTAGTTGATAACCAAGTACGACCATAGCTTGTCCAGTGACAGGGACCCGAAAGATAAAATTGGTAATAATAATAAATATTCTTTTGGCCTTGGCTCAGTCATGATCGGGTTGAATCTCTGATTTGTCTTTTGCTGGTATTTTCTTCGAAAGTATTATGGTTGCCTGCATATCTCTATTTATCCATGATTGTGCTTAGATGTACCGGTGAACACTTCAAACTCACCCCTCGCCTGCGGGGTTTCATCCCGTAGGTTGAGTTTGTTCGTAGTTCAGGTACAACATTCATCAGCTGCTGCTTTCTTCTCCACCTGACTCCGGATCTATACCTCCGCTGCATGTGCATATAAGTCTTCCGCTGTTGTATTATATAAGTTGTTGTGTTGCTGCATTTCTATATTGCCTCTGTTGCTGAATCATATGCTTTCTGCTGCTGCTGTTGAGCTAGAGTGTGATGCTTAAATAATAGTTCCCGGGTACGGGTGACAGTTGTAATATTTGGATTGATGTTGCATTGTATTTGTGAGTTGTACTGTCTGTTCTATCAATAAGAATAGTTTCGGCACGTGTTTACTGTGTCTGGTAAATACGGGTCGGGGCGTTTCAAAATAAGTTATATGTAAATATTAAAATAAAAAAGAAAGAATGTAGAATTAAAATGAATTGTAAATAAAAAATTAATTATATAAAAAATAGTAAAAATTTATTGATATAAATTCTTTATAAAAAAATAAAGGTTATAAATCAACAAATAATTTTTATGTTGAAGAAGTTAGAAAATAATAACAACTAAATACAAATATTATATTGAATATATAAATTGTCTATCAACATAAAAATACAAAAACATTTATATGTGAAGAGAAGAAGATGAAAAAATAAAATTAAAATCAATTTAAAAAATTAATCATGTCTCATAAAAAATACAAATAATATTATTTTTTCCATTCAAAAATTAGTTAACAATATAAACTAAATCATAAATGATAAAAAAGGGTTAAATATATAATTGGTCCTCTTACTATACTGAATTGATTAATTACATCCCCTATCTTTTTATATGATAAATTTGGTCCCCCGCACGGTTTAATCAACGATTAGCTGATGTGGCACTTGTGGGACCCACATGTCAATTAAAAAAATAATTTAAAAATTCATTTTTCTGACATGTGGGGCCCACATAAATGCTTAAACAGTGCCACGTCAGCTAATTATGAATTAAACCGGTATGGGGGACCAAATTTATCATTTTAGAAGAGTAAGGGGACCTAATTAATCGTAATTAGTGTACGGGGACCATTCTTATCAATTTGATATAATAGAGGGACTAAACATATATATATCCTAATTTAACTTAGCAATTTGGCCTCCAAGCATGTTTAATCAAGTATTAAGATGATGTGTCAATGGACTAGGTGATGGCATCATGGCATGTGTTGCAAGGGTCTCACACAAAGATTACATACAACACATGGCACCTAGTTTTTTTCCCCTTCCCACAATGTACATTTTACGGGTTAATTACATTTTGACCCCCTGAATTCTAGTATATTTTTCACTCACCCCCTGAACTTTTTTTTTTCGTCAAATAACCACCTGAACTCCCAATTTGATGCAATTAACCACTTCCGTCCATGGGCATATGGATTCCGTTACTTGCACTAACGGAATATTCCGATGAATGACACGTGGCAGCATCATAGCCATTTAATAATTTTTTATTATTTTCTAACAAAAAATACGAAATAAAAATATTTATACCAAAGAAAATAACTATTTAATAATTTTGTTTATTTTCCTTTTTCTAAAAAATATAAAATAAAAAGAGAATAATAAAAAAATATCAATTAATTGGTAATTATTATTCCCTAAAAATATAAAAATCTCCCATTAATTGGTATAAAAACAAAAAAATACGTAAATTTTAGGAAATTAATAATTATTATTGCATAAAAATATAGAAAGCTCCGATTAATTGGTATAAAAATAAAAAAAAAACCTAAATTCTAGGAAATTAATAATTATTATTCCCTAGAAATATGAAAACCTCCCATTATTTGGTATAAAAATAAAAAAATATCGAAATTTTAAGAAATTAATAATTATTATTCCCTAAAAATATGGAAAGCTCCCATTAATTGGTATAAAAACAAAAAAAAACTAAAATTTACGAAATTAATATTTATTATTCCCTAAAGATATGGAAAGATCCCATTAATTGGTATGAAAATATAAAAATATCTAAATTTTAGGAAATTAATAATTATTATTCCCTAAAAATATGGAAAGCTCCCATTAATTGGTATAAAAACAAAAAAAAACTAAAATTTACGAAATTAATAATTATTATTCCCTAAAGATATGGAAAGATCCCATTAATTAATTAATTTCCTAAATTTTAGCCTTTTTATTTTTATACCAATTAATGGGAGCTTTCCATATTTTTAGGGAATAATAATTATTAATTTCATAAATTTTAGTTTTTTTATACCAATTAATGGGAGCTTTCAATATTTTTAGGGAATAATAATTCCTAAAATTTAGATATTTTTTATTTTTATACCAAAGAATGGGAGGTTTTCATATTTCTAGGAAATAATAATATTAATTTCCTAGAATTTAGATTTTTTTTTATTTTTATACCAATTAATCGGAGCTTTTATATTTTTATGCGATAATAATTATTAATTTCGTAAAATTTAGTTATTTTTTATTTTTACGCCAATTAATGGAAACTTTCCATATTTTTAGGGAATAATAATTATCAATTAATTCGTAATTTTTTTTATTCCCTTTTTATTTTGTGTTTTTTTAGAGAGGAAATTAAACAAAATTATTAAATAGTTATTTTCTTTGGTATAAATATTTTTATTTCGTATTTTTTGTTAGAAAATAGTAAAAAATTATTGAACGGCTATGATGCTGCCACGTGTCATTCATCGGAATATTCCGTTAGTGCAAGTAACGGAATTCATGTGCCCATGGACGGAAGTGGTTAATTGCATCAAATTGGGAGTTCAGGTGGTCATTTGACGAAAAAAAAAGTTCAGGGGGTTTGTGAAAAATAAACCGGAATTCAGGGGGTTAAATTGTAATTAACCCTACATTTTACCCTTCCTTAATTTGCTTTTAAAATAAATTGACATCTATCTCAATTTAAAAAAATAATATTTTACTACCTAAATTTTATTATTTTAACTTTTTAATACTTCAAATTCAATCAATTTGAAATTTAACCAGTTTATTAATGGAAGGTGTCGATACTTAACACTTATAAATTCAACAAGATCATTCAAATAATTATATAACTTAAAAAAAATAAAATATATATGAAAAATAAAAATTAAAAACACACACTCAACATAATTAAGTCCTCTATACTACCTTTAGTCTCACACTTTCATGTTGCCTCCCATTCTTCCTCAGTAACGCTGCTCATCTCTCCTCCGCTTTACTCACCACTACAACCTCACCGCACTGCAATGCTCCTTCACTTTCCACCACCACAATCTCCCATTTTCTACCTCCCTTCCATGCCTCCTTTTAGAATTCAAATCCTTTTCCCACTGTTGGCAGCTCCGTTGCCACTCCTCCTCCTTGTGTTCTCTTTCCCCTCCTACTGTCTCCCAACCCTGGCCCGCCTCTTCCATGATTTCTCTGCTTATGGATTCGTCAATTCTCACAAATTCCAAGAACTCGACCCCTTCCCTTTTGCTCGCACGAGCTTCTAGGCGATGATCTTGATGCATATGGCCCCCTCAGTGTCATCACGTGCGATTAATGCGAACTGGATGTTTGTGGGGTCAATATAAGTGGAGAAGGGGAAGAATGTTTTGGCTTCAATAGTGGGAATTTTAGTGGTAGTTGAGGTGGGTGGGAGGACGAGAAGGAAAAAGGTAGGAGAAAACGTTCAGAGTTAATATGGAACATTGGTTAGAAAATATATAGGTTGGATTAGAATTACAATGGAGGCAGAGGAGGCAGTGGGAGAATGTAAGTGTGAGGGGTTTTTGTTGAGTGTTTTTTTTCAAGAAGAAAAAATTAATATTAAGTCATCATTTTCGACAGTTTTAGTGAGTCCACATCTCACTCATCGTCATCTTCTATTTATAAACCGATTGAACTTCAAATCAATTAAATTTGAAGTTTTAAAAAATTGAAATAATAAAATTGTTGTACTAAAATACTAATTTTTTAAATTGAGGTACCAATATGTTTTTAAACAAATTTAGGGAGGGTAAATGGGTTTAATCCTAAAGTATATACAGATCTTTTAATTAAAAAAAAAACACACTGAAAAAGAAAAAAAAACAACTTCATTTTCCCGTCCTCCCCACCTTTACCCCATCGGTAAAAACTGTTGTTGTCATACCTGGACCGGCCCGATCGGTTGATCTCAGGTGACCGTGACCCGGAGATAATTTCGGGTTTTTACCCTTCCGGGTTGTACCCTTAAAAAAGACGGCCGGATAATGATGGGTTCTCCGGGTTTTCCGAGTTTATTGACCTATTTCCGATTTTTTCGGGGTTAAAAGTCAAAATTTTAAAAATTTTGCCTTGGTCACACCATGATTAAACCTTTAGTTGGACCTTTGTTTATAAAATTATATATTTTTACTATTAATTTTAATACCGGTCAGACCCAGTTGAACTCCGATTAACCTCTAAACTCGCGACATGGCTCCTGAAACGGGTCAATGGCCGGGCTGGGTTTATAACCTTGGTAAAAACCAAGGTTATCAAAACCGAACCGGTTCGTCCGGTTAACCCGGTTCAACCGCCTTTTCAGCAAAGTCCCTGTCCGGTTCACTGGAAAAAACCCCCCTGTTACACAACCGTTTTGAACCGGCCGGTTTTTACCGGTTGAACCTCTTTTTTTCATTTAAAAATTTTAAAAATGGTGAGAGTAAGACTTGAACCCTTGACCTCCTAATAATATTTAAAGTCATTAACCAACTAAACTATTACAAATTAGTGTTATCTTTACATAAGTTTTAGTATATATTGAGAATGACTTCAATTTTGACCATAAAATTATTATAATGAATATATTTTGACTGCTTTCTTAAAAAATTAATATATTTTAATAAAACGGTTGAACCCCGGTTTTCCTTGAACATCCCCTTCGCCGGTTCAATGGCCGGTCCGGTTTTCAAAACCTTGGTAAAAACTTACGAAATGATACCACAGGCGTGTTGCCATTTTTCTTTTCATTTATTACCTAGTAATAATTATAGTGTTTACCAATGAATGCTTTACAAGTAGCTTTGATATGTTGGTGGCTGAAGGAGATAGCAAGGTTAATGCCATGAAATGCTTAATTAATGGAGCATGTTATATAGGTTCATGCTTATTCTTTTCCCTCGCCGTGAATGTGCAGTCCAAACCTTAACTTTCAAATCTACACTAAAACTTATGGTAACAAGTCGGGGCCTCTTTCTTTTTGTTCGAAGAAAACAGTCACGACATAATATTTTTGTTACACTTTTAACTTGTTGCTTTTCCTATACTAAGAAACAATCTGTTGTTTCAATATTTTTTTGACACAAATGCCAGAAATATTGAAAAAAATAGCACCGGGGTATTCTTAGTTTTAGACTGAAATGGTGTTTTCTTGAATACTAATGGTACGATGCCATTATATTAATAAACAAGATTTACAAAGAAGAAGTAGGAAAAAAGAAAAAAAAAAACAATCAGAAAATACGGAAAGAAAGTTGAGAAAATATCAACAAAAAGGAATGGACAACGGAGAGACTATGTTCACTAATCCTATATACTTACCCATCCTATCCCTCTAAATATTTACCCACACCCAAATTTGAACCCGGGTGGGCTTGGTGGAAACCAAAGTCTTATGCCACTGAGCTCAGGAGGCTCTGGCCTCCATCACCTTTTTTTATGTACACCTGTGGGTGCAAATGAGCCAAGTTGTTCGCAAAAGGCTCTCAGCTCAGCTCGATAATATCTCGTTAAGGAAACGAGCCGAGCTTGAACTTGCATGTAAAAAACACGAAACTAAATGAGCCGAGCCCAAGCTTGTTGAAATTCGACTCATTAGCTCGTGAGCTTGACTGACTTAGGTTGATTAAGTAGTTTGTGAGAGATTTATGTTTTCTTAAAAAATTAAGCTTATAAATTATATTCATGATATAATAGTTAATATGATTGATTAGCTAAATTATTAACTAAAAATATTTTTTTTCACGACCTTGACTTGTAATTATTGATTCGTTTATAGCTCAATAAGGCTTACTAAACGAGTCGCATGGGCTTCCAAGATGGCCCTGACTCTAGCCATTCCTAGCCTCCCCAAAAACTGGTCTAGTTCTTCGACTTCAGCTGCGGTCCAGGTGACCCGCTGCTGCTGAGGTCTCTAAGCGCTACTACTGGCACCCATCTGATTGCCAGCTTGGCTGGGGACAGACACCGGTGATCCTTGGGTCTGCTGCCCCATGTTGATCCCAGGTGCGGCTTCGTTTCCGTCACCCGCGCGAGGGGAGCTGGCCTCTGCAGTACTTCCATTCATAAATTACTCAGCCTCTCGTCTCCGAATCCTGACCCAGGCCTATCCTTCTAGCTTCAAGCTCCTGGAACCTCGCGTTTTCTTCTTCCGTAGGGAGTCCAAATTTGTTAACAGTACATATTTCATGATGGATTTCTCTCAGAGCTTCCTTGAACTGAAGTTGCTCTCGGGTTTTGACCATAGTTTCTTGTATGAGCAGGCTTAGAAGCCTCCCGGCAAACGCACCAAAATCATGTTATCCCAAAGAGGGATTTTATGAAATAGGACAAGAAAACACTTCACTGCCAAACCCAAAACTAAATCGTTCTGAGCAGACGGTGTTGCATGTCTCTTGGTTGGGCTTTGCACAAGAACAAATGTAAACAGGCCTAGAGGTCTTGATTTTATCAATGATATTCGGATTACAAAGGATAAATACAGCCCAAATGGTCGTGAGCTTACAGGTTCCCTATACTAAGCCCCTATGGTCTTATAATTTCGGACCGTAGGCAACAATTACAATGACAATGAGAGGGGAAGTACCTGTACACACTTGGGAAGACAAAGGGTAACAAGGGTGAAGGATAAAGGGTTAGGAAGAGATAAGGATAACGAGAGATAAATGTAAAGGAGTTCAAGGGTGCGAGAGAATAAAGTAAAGGAGTTAAGGGTAACGAGACATGAAATTAAATGACGTAAAGTAGAGGAGTTAAAGGTTGCGATAGATTAAAGTAAATGACCTGAAAGTAAAGAGTTAAGGGTTGCGGGAGATAAAAGTAAAGAGATAAGGATGACAAGAGATAAAAGTAAAGGACAGGAAAAGTAAAATAAATTAAAGGTGAATAGTTATGCCTGAGTGTGTCGATCCCTTCCCCCCTTTTGTGCTTATATAGTGGTTGGACTTCCTTCTGGAACACACATCCTTAGTTGTATCCCTAGCAGGCAATAGGTACATTTCTCTCTAGTGTCTGTTTGTCCGAACATATGAGTTGACACACCGTGGGGTACCCGAGTTGTTCCAGGCAAAAGACTTGCTTGCCCCTGGAACCCCTTTCGCCTGCGGCCGCAGGTTGGGGTTGAATGTGATATTTCTTCTGCCACTCCGCAGGCGCCGCAAGTTGCGCTGGCCTAAAGCCTGCCTTGTCTGAAAAACCCAAAGCCCGTTTCATCCTAAGACTTCTAACTCCATGGACCTAACTATTTGGGCCTTTCTCGTGGACCCATCTTGTTTGATCCGTGATCCATCCCTGACCCAATTACAGGGGTGTGAAATTTGAGGTTAACAGATGGCTTGGCGGCTGCAACAGCGACTGCTTCCCATCATATTCTTCCTGCACAATTGGCCCAATTGGGCTTGGCGGTACCATTGACGTCGTGCATATTTATTATTGGATTACGAGATTTTTTATTACGATTAGGTTTTGGTTGAAGTAAGCGACCAAAATTGAAATAAAAATCTCACAGTGCAACTACGAATGTGGAGATTGTTGCAAGCTGGTGTTGGTCAATTTCAATTTTAAAACAGTTTTTGTTTACAAAACCTAATTCTTATTGAAAATCTCAAAATCTAAGAATAAGAATATAGGATTGAGATAAACTTCTAAAACAGTTTTCATTCCCAACAATATTGCCGCATAGAAAAATTAAGGGTTTTTAGTTTGTAAAACAAAAATATTAAAATAATGGCATAGCTATTTTGAATGATATGGCTAATAAAAATAGAAATTTGAGGTACCATCTGGTATCTAGTATGTTAGTTATATGCCCAAAAGCCAATCTATGGATGATTGTAGTCATGTATATACATTGAGGTTATTCCAATAAATATGATTATGAGACAATTACTTGCACATATTTATAACCCTAGTTTATATATTTGATATATTCTTAAATGTCCCTAGTCGGTTATTATTATGGACGGGTTGTAATAATAAATTAAGACTAGCGTATGTTGTGAATTTATATGTGATATGAATTCTACATACGGGTACAAGTTAGAGAACTTGTGGACCGGACCGACCCACATAAGAACACTACAAAACTGTGAAATGCATGGCCATGCTCGGATTAGGTGATATGTTGATATCACGGGTATCCGTTTTATACAGTTAACTCGGGGATCAAGAAACATAGATTAGACATATATGAGATTGGCATATTCCATGTCTCATGTTTGATCTTGATAATGGGACGAAAGGACGATAACATATTCCGAGGCATAGAGAATCAGTAATGATCTTGTCGTTCGGGTAGCAATGATGTGTTGCTAGATGCCGCTCTTTGTTTATGATTGTAAAATGAGATTTTACAATCATTGTCGGACGTTACAAGTGCCTACAGGGTCACACACATAGAACCATTGATTCGGGCAGGTGGTTGAACCGTGGTTGGACCATGGTTGGACCGGGTGTGGTTGGACTGTGGTTGGACCATGGTTGAACCAGGGTCGTTTTGGGACAATAATATCTGTATTATTGACCAGACATAAGTGTGTGTGGTGTGTTTTATCTGATTGCTAAGTGGGAGACACTTAGTGATGACGGTCATCACTTTGGTCCACTTGGTTGGCCATTATGCCTAATTGTCTAATGCATAATGGTGAGTGGGGTTGAGTACTAGTGTGATCAGATCATTAGCTTATTCTCTGCTCTTCACCACATTTTTGAAGCACCCAAAAACACTCTCTGAAGCTTCTCTTCTTTGTGTGAAAGAAGGAAGTGCAAACACATCCATATACACAAGCTCCCATTCTTGTTGCTAGCACATCAACTGGGAGTGCCCGTTCTTGGATTCGTGTGACGTTTCCGGGACGATCAAGGTTCGTGTGGATACCGTTGAGGAGGGGACGTTTTCATCCTGCTCTTGCTGGTTCTATACTCATAAGTAGGTGAAAGATCCTAATCTCCAAGTAAGTAAAAATTGTTATTCGGTTTTGTAGCCTCACATGTGGTTCTAGGGTAGTTTCCTATCTTTCCGCTGCTTGATGAGCCTTTGTATGAGTGTCATATAGCTCTTAGGAAACTTACATAGTAAACACCATAAAATTTCTCTTTAGCTAGCACTGCAGCATTTCTAAAAAATTTTATAGAAATTGCCATATGAAGTTGAAATAATTATCTTTCACAAAAGTGGAATGTATTGTTGGAATGATAGCATGCTTTTTTTTTTTGAACAGCTCAGCAAACTTTTTTATTTACACTCTTTCTGACTTTATTACATCAAAGAACTTCTGGGGAGGGTTAAAGACCCCCATCCCTTCAGTAGCCGCTTGCAGCACGGCTTTTGCCAAAACATCTGCAGCTCCATTAGCAGATCTAAATACATGATGAAATGAAGCAGAAGCGAAAAAACATCGTAGCTGCCTAATTTGCAAAATTAGAACCCTGACATTCCAATCCACCAATGGACATGTCACAGAGGTTATCCATTTGATCACTTTCATTGCATCAGATTCCACCTCGAGTCTTTGCACCTTCAAGGTAATAGCACGTTGAAGGGCCAGCAAAATTGCCCACGCCTCAGCCTTGTCGACCGAGTCATAAAGCTTGCAAGAGTGTCCCCAATCCAGCAACTGACTTGTATGATCTCTAAGGACAAAAGCAAGACCTGCCTTCTGGGATGATGGCTGAAAGGACACATCCGATTTAACTTTGAGACAACCTTCTATAGGGACGTGCTAAGACGCAGAGCGGGGTGGAGATGAGCAGGTCACATGGACCGATTGTCCCTACGAAAGCAGTTCAGCTGACAATCTTTTCACTCTATAAGCAGTTAGGAGAGGATCAATGGAAGTCCCTCCTAGAACAAAAGAGTTCCTGCTTTTCCAAATTTCCCACAAATAGTGTACAAATAAGTCAATACCAATACCCGATTCCACTGGCCATTTTGAATTCAGGTCCACCCACCAATCCTTGAGACCAAGGTTTTTGGCCTCCTCAACTCGATAGCCAAAGCCTGTCACAAACCAAGTTTCCCTTGCGTGATTACAGCAAAAAAATAAGTGGTCTATGGTTTCGGGTTCCATGTCACACACCTTGCACGACTCTGAGGCGGCAATGCTTCTTTTCACCAGGTTCACTTGACATGGCAAAGCATTGCTCAGAGCTCGCCATAGAAAATTCTTGATTTTAGGAATCGAAGGTAGTTTCCAAATCAGGGACCAATTGTAGCTGTCAGATCCGAGTTGATTCGATCCCTAGTTTTCGTTGATTCGAGCCGAGCATAGGCGCTCATAGCCTGACTTTACAGAGTATTCCGCCGATTTTGTGTGGTGCCATACAAGTTGGTCCTGTTCACAATCTTTGGCTACGGGTATGAGCAGAATAGCCCATTGTTCCTCCGCCGTAAACAGCCTGCTGATCAGGTCCATATCCCACGATCCCAAAGAGTCATCAATTAGCTCACACACCTTGCTGATACCACACCAAGAAGGCTTCGGTGAGGATATCTTAAAAGATGGAATTGAGGGCACCCAACAATCACCCCAAATATCCACCTCTGCACCATCACATATGTTCCATCTAGCCCCCTACATAAGTAAATCACGTCCCCTTAATAGGCTACGTCATGCCCAAGATGGAGATCCACCCAGCCGTGCCTCAGAGAAGGTCCTATCAGGGAAGTAGATACCTTTTAGTACACGAGTCCAGAGACTATGTTGGTTGGATAGTAGCCGCCAACACTGTTTTGCTAGTAAGGCCTCGTTGAACAAACCTAAGTCTCTAAAGCCCATACCCCCCATCTTTTTTGGCCAGGTCAAACTGTCCCATTTGACTCAGCAGATAGATCCATCTTCCTTGGTCGAGCTCCACCAAAATTTTCTGATTCGTTTATGCACCTCTTGGATGAATTTTTTTGGCAATTTGAAGCATGCCATGGCATAGGACGGGATTGAAGTGAGGACTGCTTTTATCAAGACCTCCTTACCCGCTTGTGTCAGCATCTTCTCCTTCCATGCTTGAACTTTGCTATCGATCCTTTTCAGAAGAAAGTTCAGCACCTCATAACGAGATCTACCCCAAACCGCTGGCAGACCCAAATAGCAATCTTGACTTGCTGCCTCTTTGATATTAAGAACTGACAACACCTTTTCACGTTCAGTCTGAGGGATATTACGTCCGAAAGTTATAGAGGATTTGTCCAGGTTTAGAAGTTGCCCCAAGGCCGAACAATAATCCTCTAGTATGCCTTTTAACACCATTGCCTCCCGAGTACTAACCTCCCCGAGTAAGAGGGTATCATCCGCAAACATGATGTGCGAAAGGGTCTGGCACGCCCTCTTGATTCTATAACCCTTCAAAGTACCTCCTGCAACAGTGCTTTGCAACATAAGTGACAGGACATCAGCAACCATAATAAACAGATAGGGCGATAAAGGATCGCCTTGCCTTAGCTCCTTGTTCGGTGAAAAGGAATTTGTTCTTGCCCCATTGATGATAACATTATATTTGACAGATCGCACACAGTTCATAATCCATGCGACCCACTTGATGCAAAAACCCAGGCGCTTCATGATGAATTCTAGAAAGGCCCAATCGACTCAGTCGTAGGCCTTATTCATGTCCACCTTTATCCCCATGTGCCAGTTTCCCTTGCTTTTAACAGTCCGTAAACCGTTGTAGGCTTCATGTGCCACCAGGATATTGTCTTTGATAGCCCTTCCATGAATAAAAGCTTGCTGCTCCTCTGAGATTATGTCCTGCATCAAAGGTTTCATCCTATTCGCCAACACTTTTGATATTACCTTGTAAACAAAGTTGCATAGGCTTATAGGCCTATATTAGGAGACCTTCGTAGCTCTCGGGATCTTTGGAATGAGAACAATGTCTGTTTCATTTAATGCCCTCAAAAGATGCCCCGTCCCAAAGAAACTCATAACTGCATCCACAATGTCACCCCCAACCGTATCCTAGTTCCTTTGGAAAAAGATCCTTGAGAAACCATCTGGCCCCGGAGCCTACATCCCTCCTAATTGAAAGACAGCTCTCTTCACCTCTTCAGAATTGGGCAAACGAGTTAGCCTTTCATTCACTTCTGCCGAGATAATTGGGTTCAGCGCGAAGGCCACTGAGTCCGGGATAGGGTGACGATCTGCAGAAAAAAGGGTCTGAAAGTAAACTCCAATGTAATTAGCAATTTGCCCTTCCTCCGCCATCCAGCCCCCCTCCTCACGCTCCATCATAAGAATTTGGTTCTGTTTGGTGCCGTTAAACAGTGCTCAAATGGAAAAAATTTGTGTTTTTGTCCCCGAAATTTAACCAGCGTTGATGCCAATAAATTTCCTCCTTCCGCCACAGTCGTGTTAACTTATCCTGAATATCCTTTGCAGCAGCAGCATCATCCTCTGTGAAAGAACCATCATATAGCTCCTCTAGATGTTTTGTAAGCTCTTCGATTTCTGCTCTAGAATTACCAACCACCTCTTTTTTCCACTTAGAGAGTTTTCCCCTACAAAAGCCTAGCTTCTTTTCCACTTTAAACATTCTGGAGCCTGCGATTGGCAATTGCCAAGCTTCCTGAATAACTTTCTCTCCTCGAGCCAAGCTGCCTCAAATTTGAAGTTTGTCCTTTTAAAGCGCGACAGCACTGCCATCTTAAGCAGTGGCCTATGATCAGAACCCTACAGGACCTCATAGAGTACTTGAGCCTGGTCAAAGAGACCCCGCCATACCACATTGGCCACAACCCTATCAATCCTCTCCTTGATATGACCCAAACCTCCTCTGGAATTGGTCCATGTGAAAGGGCTTCCGTTACAGCCCAAATCCATGAACCCGTTTGAATTTAGGAAGTCCTTGAATAGTTGACATTGAGACTGCGATAGAGCCCGGCCACCCCACTTCTCAGAATCATCTAGCTTGCAATTAAAGTCCCCCATACAGACCCATGGGACATCATCGGCCAGACTCAATGCCGATATCTCATCAAAAACCTGCCTCGTGCCTGCCCGAGCTGGTTCCCCGTAAACGAAGGTGGAATGCCAGTCTGAACAGCCTGCTGAACCTTCAATCATAGTGTCAATAAAGTTTTTTAAGTATCCCAAAACCTGTAAATTAACTCTCGTCTTCCACTAGAGAGCCAATCCCCCCGATAGGCCCTCTGGTTCCACATAAAATGCACTATCAAAACCTAATCTCCTACGTAGCTCCTCCAGATACATATTTCCTTGTTTCGTCTCCATAAAAAAAACCAGACCTGGGCGATATTTCCGAACCAGCCTATATAAGGCCCCCACTGCTGCAGCCTGCCCAAGACCACAACAGTTCCATACGATAGAACTCATATAAAACCATGTGGCTTTTGGCCAGCCACCACGGTCTCTTGGGAAATAGTTGGCGAAGAAACAAGGACGCTCTGGGAGTTTTTTGGAGAGAGGGGTAGAGGAGAGGACACTCTGGCCCGAGCCAGTTTCTTGGGAGAAAGACGGGAAGAGACACTATCTTGGTTTGCAGGAGGCACTACAATTAAGGAGGGTGCAATACCTTCTGCTTTGGCTTTAGAACCCGTTGGACTTGAGACCCTTAAGAGAGTGCCTGGTCCAAACGAGATTGTTTGAGAACTATAAAGAGGGTATGAAGGGCCTCCAACTGATAGGCCTCCAAAATTAAGAGACTGTCGTCCACGTACTGATGAGCCTGCCTTGCCTTGCCCCCTCTTGGACTTTCCATGGGTCAGCTTGGGCTTCTTGTAGTTGGGCTCCTCAGATTGGGTCTTGCGTTTTGAAGAGCCACTAGATGGATATCCCTGTGGGGCAGTCACCATACCCTCGACACCTGGCACCATACGAATTGCGTATACCTCCACTCCCTGTTCCACACTCTTCACGTCGTGGGCAAATGGCATGTCAGGCATATCCTCCGATAGTGCGCTGCTTTGTTCTCATTCATTTCAGCTGGAATATCCCCTGGCCTTTCGTCAGCCACCTGCTACTTTAGTTGAATGAGCAGGCAGCCAGTAACTGCCAAAGTTATAGGTGTGCTCCTGGTGGGTCCCCGGGGGGTCATGTGCTTCACGCTCCTGTGCCTCACTCGCCTCCGGCTCCTGCTGGGCATCCCCCCTGCCATCGCCTTTGCCGCCCACTTGGCCATCACCTTGCTTTGCTTTCAGCCTGCTCATCGTCCTCTTAGATGGGAATCGTGAAGCTCTCAGCTGTGGACCGTATCCCGCGGGATGCCTACCATTTCTATGGAGCTTTTTGTCTTCCAAAAAACGCAGGCATTCCTTCTCCGAGTGGCCCAATCTCCAGCAGTAGAAACAAAATTCACCGATATCCTCGTATTGGTACTGGACTTTCAGCACATAATCCTTATGGCCTTTTGTTATGAATCCCACCGGTAGAGGTTTTGATAAGTCAACTGACACTTTCATCCTAAATTAATCTCCCCAGTGTGGATTATTATCCATCGGTAGCTCGACCTCCAGCAACTCCGGGAAAAGCGTTGCAATTCTTGCAGCCTTTTTCAACCTCATATGGGAAGGTGGCAGACCATGAACCTGCACCCAAAACTCAGCATGGTAGAAGCAGATGGATTCCAGGTTTACATTGGGAGGCCACTCCTTGAGACACAGCAGGTGGCCAGCAACAAACCAAGGGGTGCTTTGTAGAACCCGTAGTGCTTCCCCTTCAGAGGCGAATTGAAAGGAGAAAGTGTTTTCCTTTACCTCTTTTACCGTCACCGGACTGGGGAGATTCCAGGCTCTGGCCACAATGTCCCCAACTACTCGCGCACTAAACCTCTTACAATCCACAATAAGTTTCCCCAAACGGATAGGCTTATTCCTAGCCAGATCCTCATCATCATCATTTTCTGTTGTATTATATTTCAAACGGGAAAATTTGTCCCACATTGGTCAAATGTAAAGTTTGAGATAATCAAGGATTTACCTAGTCTAACTAGAGAGAATTGTGGGATTGGTTTTGTTACCTGGTCATTAGGAAAATATGTGGTTCACAATTTTGTCTATTGTTTAATTTTTACCAACTTTGCCCTCCCTTCTGCCTATAAATACTTCCTTCTTCAACTCATTTGATACACAGAAAAAAATACAACAACACAAGCTCTCTCTCATTCTTCTCCCCTTTTCCCTTTCAAAGTCTCTTCTCTCTTGTTTGCTGGGTTATCTTATTTTAATTTCTTGGCAGATTTTGGTATCCTACATTCTTGTAGAAGGAGCTATTGTATCCTGGGGAGACTTTTAGGGTTACAAAAAATATCTCTTTAGGACAGTGATTTACACGCCTCAGCTCGGGTATTACACAACCAAATTTTTAAAATTTTTCCAACAATCTAAAGAGATATTACCAATGGCTAAATTTCAACCCGAGAATGCTGCTGCTGCTGCCGCCGCCGCCGCCGCTGTTGCTGCTGGATCCCAAGTCCAACCTGTCGTCACATATGCAACACCCTATCCCGACGTATCCAGAATCGAGGTGTTTGCCGGAGCAAATTTCAAGAGATGGCAGGAGCGTATTTTTTCAACACTTGACGTGCACGGGGTAGCCTACGCTTTAACAGAATCAAAGCCAGCAACCGGTGATCAAAAACAGATGGAGAATTGGTTTAATGCCAATAAGGTTTGCCGACATACAATAATCCAAACTTTATCCAATGAACTTTTTGACGTTTATGCATCTTACAAGGAAGCAAAAGACATCTGGGATAGCATGGTGGAAAAATATACCGCAGAAGATGCTTTGAAGCAGAAGTTTGCCATTTCCAACTTCTACAAGTGGGAGATGAAGGAAGAAAAATCCGTTACCAGTCAGATCACAGAGTACCAGAGGCTTGTAGAGGACCTGAAGGCGGTGAAGATCTCTCTACCTGATGAATTTCTTGCAGGTTCCCTGATCGAAAAGCTACCCAATTCGTGGAAGGACTACAAACACAACCTGAAGCATAAGCACAAGTTGATGCCACTCAAGGACTTGATCACTCACATCCACATTGAAGATAAGAACAAAGGAGAACTCAAAGGTGCGATTGCCAAAGAGATGACAGCCAAAGCTAACTTGGTAGAAGGTACCTCTGGTTCTAAGCATTTTAATAACAATAAGAAATCTGGTTACAACCCTAAAATTACTAACCCTACCTCCTTTAAGAAGAAAGGAAATTGTTTTGTCTGTGGAAAGCCAGGACACTTTGCACCACAATGCAGGAAGAGGGTCAGAAATGGCAATCCTCCAAAGCCAAGTGCTAACTTGGTTGAAGGAGATGACATAATTGCTGCGGTCATTTCTGAAACCTTCTTAGTCGCCAATGTGAAAGACTGGGTAGTAGACTCTGGTGCTACCAGGCACATTTGCGCAAGCAAAGATGCTTTTTCCTCCTACGCCGAGGTAGGGGATGGAGAAGAACAAATTTATCTTGGTGATTCCCGAACTGCAAAAGTTCAAGGGAAAGGAAAGGTTCTTCTCAAGCTCACATCTGGCAAGACTCTGGCTCTTAACAACGTGTTGCATGTGCCTGAAATTCGGGCAAACCTGGTCTCTGTGTCCCTCTTGGGAAAAGTGGGGGTTAAGGTATCATTTGAATCTGACAAGATCATAATGACCAAGAACAACATCTTTGTGGGTAAGGGCTATTGTAACCAAGGACTTTTCATTTTGAATGTTGCCAAAACTGTGAATGAAAATGCAAGTTCTTCTTCTGCTTACTTGATTGACTCTTTTGATATGTGGCATGCTAGACTAGGACATGTTAGTGCACCTTATCTTAAGAAACTTCAAAATAGTGGGTTAATATCTGCCTCTAGTGATTTATTATCTGATAAATGTGAAATATGTACTGAAACTAAACAAGTTAAGAAATCTTGTCCTTCTGTGAATAAAAGAGAAACTGAATTACTTAGTTTGATTCACACAGACTTAGGAGACTTAAAACAAACCATGACTAGAGGAGGTAAAAATTATTATGTGACTTTCATAGATGACTTTTCAAGATATACTAAAGTATATTTGATTAGGAATAAAGATGAAGCCTTTGACATGTTTCTCCTATACAAAGCTGAAGTTGAAAACCAGTTAGATAGGAAGATTAAAAGGGTTAGATCAGATAGAGGTGGTGAATATGTTCTGTTTAATGAATTCTGTGAGAAAGAAGGTATAATACATGAGACCACACCTCCTTATTCACCACAATCTAATGGTGTAGCTGAACGGAAAAATAGGACTTTAAAAGAAATGATGAATGCAATGCTTGTTAGTAGTTCAGCACCTAATAACCTTTGGGGTGAAGCTATTTTATCAGCATGTCACGTGCAAAATCGGATCCCTTATAAAAATACTGATAAGACACCATATGAATTGTGGAAAGGTTATTCACCTAATCTTAAATACTTAAAAGTGTGGGGGTGTCTTGCTAAAGTTATGTTAACTGATCCCAAGAAAAGGAAAATAGGGTCCAAAACTAGTGATTGCATGTTCATTGGTTATGCTGATAATAGTGCTGTGTATAGATTTCTTGTTTTGAAAAGTGATGTGCTTGATGTGAATACTATTGTTGAAACAAGGAATGCTGAATTTTTTGAGAATACGTTTCCGTTAAAACTAAATAACTTGACTGTTGCACCTACACGAGAAATCTCTCAAAGTGAGACTGATGCACAAGATGATTTTGAAAATGAAGTTGATGAGCAATCTTATGCTTTGAGAAGGAGTAAAAGACAAAGGAAAGAAACTTCTTTGGGTAATGATTTTTATACCTTTTTGGTTCAAGATGATCCATCAACTTATTTTGAAGCTATTTCTTCTCCTGATGCAAATTTGTGGAAAGAAGCAATAAAAGCTGAGCTGGATTCGATTGATCAAAACAAAACTTGGATTTTAGTTAATTTACCCCCAGGAGCAAAACCAATTGGTTGCAAATGGATTTTTCGAAGGAAACTTAATCCTGATGGTTCAATTGATAAATAAAAAGTCAGGTTAGTTGCAAAAGGTTTTACTCAAAAACAAAACATTGATTATTTTGATACTTTTGCTCATGTTACAAGAATTTCCTCAATTCGTGTTTTGATAGCCTTAGCATCAGTCTACAAACTTTTTATACATCAAATGGATGTGAAAACAGCTTTTCTAAATGGTGATTTAGAAGAAGAGATTTATATGGTGCAACCGGAAGGTCATGTTATTTCTGGTCAGGAACACAAAGTATGCAAGTTGGTCAAATCTTTATATGGCTTGAAACAAGCACCTAAACAATGACATGAGAAATTTGACCAAGCTATGCTTAACTATGGATTTATTTCTCTTGAGGTAGACAAATGTGTGTATACCAAAGTTTTAAATGAGAACTGTGTGATTGTTTGTTTGTATGTGGATGATATGTTAATTTTTAGCAATAGTCTTGATGTCATTCATGATACTAAGATGTTTCTTGCTTCTCAGTTTGATATGAAAGATATGGGTGAAGCAAATGTGATTTTGGGAGTTAAGATCATAAGAGAAGGTGATAGTATCATACTATCACAAGAGCATTATGTTGAGAAACTTCTT
>JAKUCV010007716.1:176589-198348 GCA_028386065.3 Turnera subulata
TCTTGATGTCATTCATGATACTAAGATGTTTCTTGCTTCTCAGTTTGATATGAAAGATATGGGTGAAGCAAATGTGATTTTGGGAGTTAAGATCATAAGAGAAGGTGATAGTATCATACTATCACAAGAGCATTATGTTGAGAAACTTCTTAAGAAGTTTGGACATTTCGATGTCACACCTGTGAGTACCCCTTATGATGCCAACTCTCAATTGAAGAAAAACAAAGGAGATCCAGTATCTCAAGTTGAGTATGCACAAATTATTGGGAGTTTGTTGCATTTAATGAACTTCTCACGCCCTGACATAGCTTATGCTGTGGGCAGGCTGAGTCGGTATACACACAATCCCAACAATGAGTATTGGGCTGCTATAAGCAGACTGATGAGATATTTGAGGGGTACCATAAGTTATGGTATTCGTTATAGTGGACTACCCGCTGTACTAGAAGGGTATAGTGATGCTAACTGGATTTCAGATTCAGATGAGATAAAGTCTACTAGTGGATATGTATTCACCCTTGGAGGTGGTGCAGTTGCCTGGAAGTCAGCTAAACAAACTATAATCGCGCGATCAATTATGGAGTCAGAGTTTATTGCTCTGGAGTTAGCTGGCACCGAGGCTGAATGGCTAAGAAATTTCTTAGCGAGTATTCCATTGGGAATAAGGCCTACACCGTCTGTGTCTATGCATTGCGATTGCAAAGCAGCAATAGACAATGCGAAAAAGACAAGTTTCAATAGGAGAAATAGACACATTCGGTTAAGGCATAATGTCGTAAAACAACTGTTGAGTGATGGAATAATTTCCATAGATTATGTGAAGTCAGAAGTGAACTTGGCCGATCCTCTGACGAAACCCCTAGGACGAAAAGTGATTATGGAAACATCGAGGGGAATGGGTCTTGTAAACCTGTCTGAAGCTAACTAGTGATGGTAACCCAACCTGCGTGATCGGAGATCCCGTGAAACAGGTTCATATGGGTATTAACAAGTCACTGGTTAGTTCTGCTAGTACTTGAACATTTTTCCCTTCCTATGGTGTGAGGAAAAGTACTAGACTGCATTTACTTGAGAGGCTGAGTTAAACTCTTAATGATCAGCATAGCCCTTACGGGTGGTGTATAGCATGCAGTATACACTTGATGAGATCACCTATATGAGTGTGGAATGGGGCCGTTCCTATGAGGATGTGTTTGCAGGTGCAACTCTAAAGCACTCATGAATTTCCAGTGACGCGCATGGCCATAATGTGCAAAACCGCGATAACGCCAAGAATTGTGGGGGTGTAATATGATTGGTAAGAACACTGACTTACCAAAGTGTCTATCAGTTCATAGTAACCTGTTGTTACACTATTAGACACGGTTCGTTAAGACTTATCAGTCTAGACTTGGTTCATAGTCTACGGACACCAAGATCGATGTATTACACTCATTAGTTATAAAAACCCAGCAAACAAATTCGTTTCTTATTTTTTTCCCTTTTGAAATATATGTGGGGGATTGTTGTATTATATTTCAAATGGGAAAATTTGTCCCACATTGGTCAAATGTAAAGTTGGAGATAATCAAGGATTTACCTAGTCTAACTAGAGAGAATTGTGGGATTGGTTTTGTTACCTGGTCATTAGGAAAATATGTGGTTCACAATTTTGTCTATTGATTAATTTCTACCAACTTTGCCCTCCCTTCTGCCTATAAATACATTCTTCTTCAACTCATTTGATACACAGAAAAAAAATACAACAACACAAGCTCTCTCTCATTCTTCTCCCCTTTTCCCTTTCAAAGTCTCTTCTCTCTTGTTTGTTGGGTTATCTTATTTTAATTTCTTGGCAGATTCTGGTATCCTACATCCTTGTAGAAGGAGCTATTGTATCCCAGGGAGACTTTTGGGGTTACCAAAAATATCTCTTTAGGACAGTGATTTACACGCCTCAGCTCGGATATTACACAGCCAAATTTTTTAAATTTTTCCAACACTTTCTAGATCCACCGGAGGAACAGTGTACCCAGGAGCAATAGTTTCCTCCTCTTTTTCCATACTCCAAGGAAGACCACAGGGCAGTTTCCAAAAGGAGATTTAATTAGACAGAGCTATAATAAATCTACTTCAAAAGAGAGATATGAAGTCCCATCTCAATAGATTGAGAGAGAAAGACTGCATTTCTTCACCAGAGACAATTTAACAATCTCAATGTTTACATCATCGGACAACAAAAAGTCAAAACAGATAAATTTGGTGGGAAAGATAGACAGCAACACTAGGATTAGCTTGTGGTCTGTGAATTGGATAGGTGTTCAAAGATAGTTGTCAGCCCATATTTTCTCCCTATTAACGATTGGTAACGATTGGTAATGATAGCATGCTTATGCATTATTTAGTGAAGGTTGGAGTCTGGATAAAATGGGTTTTAAATCAAATCCAAATTCAAGATTGAAATCAACTAGAGGTATATTGCAAGCAACAACAAAGCAAAAAGTAGAGCAAATCAAAAGCCACGATTAAAAGGCAGCATGGTTGAGTTTGGATTGGTGATTTGAGATTAGTATTATTAATCATGTAAGAGGTGGGGGACGGTGAGGGTGGTGGAAAAATGGCAAGTCTTTCAGCTGGAGTCTAGGGGAGGGACAAAACTTGGTGTGGTATTTCCCCCAAAAACAAACTTAGTAATAGTGTGGTTTAATCGTGCTACCAGTAAAATTGGACGTGTGATTTTGCATATAATTTTTTGTAATGCTACCAGTAAAATTGGACGTGTGATTCCCGCATTAGCCCACCACACATCATTTTAAGTCCTGGTTTAATCGTGCTTAGGGGGCCAAAATAGTGCCATGGAGCAAAATTGTTGGGTTATATCAAAGAAACAACATTTGAGGGGGTCAATTTCAAAGCTATGGCCAAACTGAGGGGCCGAAAGCCTTATGAAGCCTTTTATCTGCGGTCAAATTTGCGTTTAAAAGTCCAGTTTACAAAGAATTTTGTCACCCGGACCCAAGTCCAATTCTTGGTTAGCCAGTTTGAACTGGGCCATCAAGGGTTGATGAGTCGTACAAAACTGCTAATGTGAATGGGGATATGAGAAACATTTAATAGGCAGGTAACCCAAAAAAACACATAAGTATGCAACATATCAGCTGAACACAAAATGTAGAAAAACAAAGGAGAAAGAGTGAGTAGCTAGCTACTAGCCACGTTGGATAAACTGCCTCACATAAACTCTAGGACGCCGATCGGACACAACTTGGAAATAACCCGACACAAAGAGTACTGCAACAGTTCCCATAAATGAGGAAGAGAAACCAATCGCTGCCATTTTCCAGGAAAACTCCCAACCTTCACTTTCTTCTATGGCGGTTTCCTGTGGAACTTCCCTCGGCGATGCCTCCTCGCATGGTACTAAAATTTGCATGCCACACAAGCCGCTGTTGTTAGCATAAGATTCTGGGTCATTCAACCTATCCATCTGAGGACCTTTTGGGATTGGACCCCTGAGCCTGTTGTTACTCAAGTCCAGGTTGTTCAGTTGCAAGAGCTCCCCAAAGGTTGGAGGTATGTTTCCTGTCAGATTGTTATGTGACAGATCCAAACTCTCTAACCTCACCAAGTTACCTAAGGAGGGAGGTATTCTGCCTGAGAGTTTGTTGTATGACATATTTAATAACTTCACGCTTAACATACCACCAAAACTATCAGGAATTTCTCCTGATAATTGGTTGTTTGATAGGTCGAGGAAAACATACAAGAGCATGTTGGTTCTGGGTAGCTCTTGCTTCATATTTTTCCAGAACACTTCCAATTCAGAGTACTTAGTTTCTTCAGATATGTATAAATAAAGGCCATCAAAGAGTTGGAATGGAGAATTGTTATAAAGCTCAGAGTTGTTCACCATTCCTCTAACTTTCCCCAAAGCATCAGGGACTTGTCCACTCAAATAATTGGAAGAGAGATCAAGTATTTGAAGAGAATTAAGAGTGGTCAGGTTTTTTGGGATCGGTCCTTGGAGGGAATTCTTTCTCAGATTCAAAGCTATAAGTGAAGGCATTTGAAAAAGGAATTCGGGTATTTCACCAGTGATGTTATTGTCACTGATATCAAGAATCATGAGTACTTGTTCTAGATTTCTCATACTTTCAGGCAGCACACCAGAGAACTCATTCTGCCCCAGTGCAACATATCGCAGACCAGAGTTTGATCCTCCAAAAATTGTACTTAGATCACCGGAAAATCTGTTCTTTGATAAGTCAATCAAGTAAAGTTGAGACATATTCAGGAAGGACTTGGGTATTGGCCCAGAAAAATTGTTACCTGACAGTATTAGTACTCTCATCCCTGAAGCTTCACCAATGTTGTCTGGCAATGTTCCTGACAAATTATTTCTTGCCAGGAAGAGAACTGTTAACGTTTTGGTTTGAAACAAGGCAGGTGGCAGGGTTCCTGTCAGCTTGTTGTCTGATAGAACAAGTGCTTTAACTTTGATATTTGATAGCCACTCAGGAAAGTTCCCACTGAGCTCATTCTCACCCAAGTCCAAGTTATCAAGAGTAATATTTGGAACTGTGACATCTAACTCTTTCAACCAGAGCTTGTTTCTACCGAGATTCACTTGCTTCAGCTTCTGTAAGTGGAATAAGCCAGTAGGAATCTCTCCAGTGAGAAAATTCTCGCTTAAATCAAGTCGATACAAATTCTCCATCTTTTGAATTGAAGAAGGTATCGGTCCTGTCAAATTGTTGTTGCTCAGGGAAACAGTGGCCAGGTTTGTCAGATTGCCTATCTCCAGAGGTATCTCCATGGACAACAAATTATTTGCCAAACCCAAATAGGTCAAGCTTTCTAAACTCCCCACTGACGACGGTATTAGACCTGAAAAATTGTTGTTGTCAAGTATCAACCTGTCCAGCTTTGTGAGCTTTCCAATCTCTGCGGGAAGTTCTCCACTGACCAAGTTATTATCCATCTGCAACTGCTTCAAATTCGTAAGGTTGCCTATGTTTCTAGGCAATTGCCCCACAAGCGAGTTACTTTTCATGAAAAGACTCTCTAGATTCCTTAAAGAGAACAACTCAGGGGGAATAGGCCCATGAAACTTGTTAGAATACATGTCAAGCGTCACAAGTTGTGTTAAGTTGGCAAACCCTCTTGGGATTTCACCTTGTAGTCTATTGAAGGAAATATCAAGATGAAGGAGAGTATGTATATGGAAAAGTGGAGTCAAAACATTACTTGAGACCACAGAACTTCCCAAGATCACTTGGGGTACGAAACCGCTGAGACTAAGATCAATCACCGGCTTCGATATTGCATTTGCATCACAGGTGACTCCTAGCCAGTTGCAGCAATCAGTGGTGGCATTCCATGATAGAAAGCCAATACGCAGGTCATCCACATTTGAAGAGTTGCTTCCTGGTATTAAAGATTTGAATTGGAGGAGGGCTTCTTTCTGGTACTGGGGACAACAAAGACAAGGGTTGTGCCAAATGGAGACCATTAAGCAACAAAATATGAGTAATGGATCGAATGATAAATGGGTTGTCTTGGCCATTTCTTTCTTTGCGACAATGAACTTGTTATGCTGCTGGGAAAGACCACCTGTGATTATGTAGACCTTAATTTTGTTGGATGATCATAGATATCAAATCTATTCGATATTCATTCATTTAATTGGTTGCCAGAAGGGATGGGAAGAATTTTTTGGTCTCTTTAGCAGCCTACAATTATTGGATTGATTGTTTATCTCTCTTTTGGGGTTGACTTTGCAATTGGACTCATTAAATTTAAGGAGTACATGATAATGGGATTGGATTCGTTCTATTTTAAGGTTTATGACATAGTGTATGCCACATTCTTCTGTGCAATACAAAATCGAGTAGTAAGATCCCCATAGTATACATATATTTTTTTCCTAAACCTCGTACATTTCAATTACAGTTGATGGAAGAAAACATTTGCTGGCATTCTTTTTTTTTTTTTCTCTTTCTGGGATCATTATTGGGTTGGCAATTAATGAGGCCATTGGTGGTCCACGCAAACTATGCACAGAAGACAGAGTTGTTGCCTGAAACTATCAATGCCGCTTTTGCGGGAGTTCATTGCCAGAAAATAATGTATGATGGCTTGGCTTTAGTCTTTTGGTCTGCCTTCCTTTATAATGATTGTTTTGCAGTGGATGCATATACACACAAAAGTACGCCAATATATGTATCGCAATATGGGCAACAATCCAAATTTAACCCTATGTGACTACTGTTTGGTCGATTCACTCTTATATTTCAAAAATTGGGTTGATTGCATTTTTTTTTTCCAAGAAAAAGGCATAAATATCATATCACTATCACCAACAGTCACCTGCGTCGCAGATTGAACTCAAGTTCTAAAGATGGGCAATTAAGGCCTTCACCGAAAGGCTACCACTCCAGTATGGATGAAGTTAGATGTGAAATTTTAAATTGAGGTGGACAAGTCCAAAAGGGTTGTCTTGGCAAGTCTTTGCGACACTGAACAATTTACCATTAAACAAAAGGCCATGTGTTCATATATTTTGTAGACCATTTGAAAAATGACAGATATAAATGCATTCGTCTAAGAGGTAGCCAAGAATAGGGATGATAGCGCATGGGAAGTCTTTTGTGTCTCTGTCATTTTTTTTTTTTTCCCTCTTACTTTCCTTTTTTAGAATCAAAACTTCGCCTTACATTGATCATTAAACTGAATCTGCCACATCGCTTTGTGCTAATTACTGATGGTAATATTCACGGGTAGAGAGTTAGTCCAAATAGAAATAGGAGTTTTGCTAGAAAGCCGGCTTACTAGTAGCATATGCTACCTTATTACAATCTCTAGGAACATAAAGAGGAATTAAATCAGTAAAGGAAAAAATTAAGACTAAAACGGCTGGGATTAAGCGACTCGAATGAGAAGGATTAAAGTGTTGGGTCTTGATGGTACTATCTTGCGGAATAATGATCAATCAAGAAATAAATGGCACACAAGAATTTAACGTGATTCACCCAAAAATTTTGGGCTACGTCCACAAGCTCAATCCCGCAGAAAACTTCCACTATAAAAATAATAGACTTACAAAGAGAGACTTCCCTAAAACATTTAGGGGTATAACAAACCTAGAGTCTACCCAAAAATAGTGTCCCACAAGGTGTTTCCTAAGTGTTTCTCAAAAATACCCCAAAAGTATTTTTCTCACTATTTTGTCACTCCTTAATTTTATGAAGGAAATTTTTCTTCTCAATTTTCCTTCCCTACACACTCTCTCTCTTGCACTCTCATATTCACAATTGTTGTGAATGTTGGGATGCCTTGAAGAGGGGATGAGCACCCTATTTATAGATTTTGCCAGGGACCAAATTGCAGAAACTCAAAATTGCAAGGACCAAAGTGCAAAACTTTCTAGCTATAATTTGTTGAAGAAGTGGTGAACTTTGTTGAAAAAATAAACAATTAGGTTGCCTAACCTTTGTTTTTCAACAAAGGTTGGCTACCTAACAATACTCCCCCTTTTTTCAACTACACTTCGGGGGGATCCACCATTCTGGCAGCTTCTCGGCAGAACTCAAACTTCCCTCTTGGAAGTGTCTTCGTCAGCATATCAAATCCATTCTCGTCTGTATGGATCTTTTCGAATTGTAACATCTTCTTCTCCAGCACATCCCTGATACAATTGTATCTCACATCAATATGTTTTGATCTGGAATGAAATGAGGCATTCTTCGCAAGATGGATAGCACTCTGACTATCGCAGAATAGTTGATAACTGTCTTGCGAGAATCCAAGTTCAGTTAAGAACTTTTTCATCCATAAAAACTCCTTGCATGCTTCCGTTGCTGCAATAAATTCAGCTTCTGTCGTTGACAATACGACTCACTTCTGTAACCTCGACTGCCATGACACAGCTCCCCCTGAAAAATTAATCAGGTATCCTGATGTAGACTTTCTGGAACTAACATCACTCGCCATATCTGCATCAGTATATCCAACCAGCACCGGTTTATCTTCTCCATAACATAGGCATATTTTGGAGGTTCCTCGTAGATACCTAAGAATCCACTTGACAGCATTCCAATGCTATTTACAAGGATTAGAAAGGTATCGACTCACCACTCCGACTGCGTGAGCAATATCTGGTCGGGTACATACCATGGCATACATCAAACTTCCCACTGCTGAGGCATACGGAATCCGCTCCATCTCTTTCTTCTCCTCATCCGTAGATGGACTCTGCTCAGGACTCAATCTAAAGTAGTTAGCAAGAGGACAAGTAACTGCTTTAGCCTTATCCATGTTGAACCTCTGAAGCACTTTCTCAATGTACTTCTCATGAGACAACCATATCTTCTTAGCTCGCCGATCTCGAATAATTCTCATCCCGAGAATTTGTTTTGCTGGCCCCAAGTCTTTCATGGCGAAAAACTTGCTTAGCTGTGCTTTCAAGCTGTTGATTCTGGAGACATTCTGGCCAACAATCAGCATATCATCCACATAGAGCAATAGGATGATGAAATCATCGTCAGAAAATTTCTAGACGAATACACAGTGGTCTGAAATAGTCTTCTTGTATCCCTGTTGCCCCATCACAGACTCAAACTTCTTATACCACTGTCTTGGGGCTTGTTTTAAGCCGTAGAGGCTCTTCCTCAATCTGCAAACATAATCCTCTTTTCCTTTTTGCTGGAAACCCTCTGGCTGCTCCACGTATATCTCTTCTTCCAAATCACCATGCAGGAAGGCTGTCTTGACATCCATTTGTTCAACCTCCAGGTTGAGGCTTGCAGCTAAACCTAGTACTGTGCGGATTGAGGTCATTTTCACCACTGGTGAGAAGATTTCATCAAAGTCTATCAATTTTCTTTGACTGAAACCTTTGACAACTAATCTTGCTTTGAATCTTGGAAATGGGTTGTGCTCCTCGTGCTTGATCCTGAACACCCACTTATTTTTCAAAGCTCTCTTGCCTTTAGGCAGCTTCACCAGCTCAAATATTTTATTCTCATGCAAGGAATTCATCTCTTCTCGCATGGCGTGTATCCATTTCTCCTTATGCTCATCATTAACAGCTTCATCATAGCTTTCTGGTTCTCCCCCATCAGTGAGTAATAAGTAATCACTTGGAGAATATCTGGTAGAGTGTTGCACAACTCTGCCAGATCTTGTACGATAAGGAGAGTTACTTGAAGGCTGAGGATGGTCATCCCCGACTGTATCATCATTGCCATCATCCTCATTACTATCACCTTTTGCTGACTCATCTTCAACAGGTGCATCTGGAATTTCAGGATGAATATCCTGAACATCATCTCCAACTTGTCTCGGCGTCTCTGTTGGAGGTAGCTGAAACTCCTCTAGATCATCACTGGGCTTCTCAACTTTGTCAATGTCTTCTATGGTTTGATCCTCCATAAAGACAACATCTCGACTCCTGATAAGCTTTTTCTCCACTGGATCATAAAACCTATAGCCAAGCATGTCTTGGCCATAACCGATGAATACACACTGCCTCGTCTTAGCATCCAGTTTGCTTCTCTCATCCTTGGGGATGTGAACATGAACTTTACACCCAAATACTCGTAGGTGATCATAGGAAATATCCCTTCCTGACCACACCTTCTCTGGAGCCTCATACTGAAGAGGAACACAGGGTGAATGGTTCAGCACATAAGCCGCTATAAGTAGTGCTTCACCCCAAAAGACCTGTGGCAACTTCGAGTGAGAGAGTAAGCATCTGGTTCTCTCAATCAAAGTTCTGTTCTTCTTCTCAGCTAAGCCATTCAACTGTGGAGTTTTGGGTGGAGTAAACTGATGCCGAATACCATGCTCTTTGCAGTAAGCATCAAATGGGCTTGTGTACTCACCACCATTATCTGTCCGGATGCACTTCAGCTTCTTTCATGTCTCTCTTTCTACCATAGTTAGGAACTGCTTGAAGACTGATAACACTTGATCTTTTGACTTCAATGTGTAAACCCAAGTCTTTCGTGAATGATCATCAATGAATGTCACGAAATATCGGGCACCACCAAGGGAATTATTGAAAGGCCCGCACAGATCTGAGTGTACCAGTTCTAGCACATCTTTCTTTCTAGAAGGAGGAAAGCTCTTGAAAGAAACTCTATTTTTCTTACCAGCTAAACAGTGACTGCACTTCTCGCCCATTGACTTCTCGCCCATGTGCCCAAGGCGTCTATGCCATAACTGGACCTTGTCTTCATTTTCCGCAACATTTGTCAATTGTTGAGGAATTCTCGCCTGAGTCACATACAACCTTGACACTTTTGTTCCTCGTGCCACTACCAGCGAGCCTTTGGTGAGCTTCCATTTACCATTGTAGAAGGTATTACAGAAACCTTCCTCGTCAAGCTTATCAACAGAGATTAGATTCAGGCGCATATCTGGAACATGCCTGACATCTCTCAGAAGCAGCTTCATCCCGTTCATGGTCTCTAGGAAAACATCTCCTTTGCCGACAACCATCAAGGATTTATCGTTTTCCATTCTTACAGACCCAAAATTACCAGGTGTGTAAGATGAGAAGAGTTCTCTTCGTGGTGTTGCATGAATAGTAGCACCACTATCAACTACCCAACTTGTCTTCTGGATAGTGAGATTAATGATGTCATCATCACATACAACATTGAACTCTCCAAGAGAATTCGCTTCATCATCACTGCTCTCTTCTTTCCTCACATCCTTACCTTTGTTCTTCTTCTGATCCTTCTTGAACTCTCGGCAAAATCTTTTGATGTGGCCCTTCTTCTTGCAGTAATGGCACTCAACGTTGGCAAACTTTTTGGATTTACCCCTGCTCTTGTCCCGGTTGCTTTGACCCTTGTTTTGACTTCTCCCCCTCGTCACTGTAGCCAAGACCTCTGACTGTGAAGAAGATGAGCCTTGTGTTCTTCGTCTCATTTCTTCATTCAGAATGCCACTTTTGACGGTTGCCATACTCACGAAACCATTAGGTGCAGAGTTTGTGATTGAAACCTTCAAGGTTTCGCATGAATCTGGGAGAGTCGCCAGGACCATAAGAGCAAGTACCTCATCGTCGAATTTTATGCCCATACTAGCCAACTGGTCCACGATCCCTTGCATCTCATTAAGGTGATCTGCAACCAATTTGCCTTCCTGGTATTTTACTTGCATCAACTTCGTCAAGTAAAATAGCTTGTTGTTCCCTGTCTTTGAGGCCTATAATTCTTCGAGCTTCTCCCACAGTGTTCTAGCATGCTCAATGCCAGAAATGTGGTTGTAAACATTATTCTCAACAAATTGCCGTATATAGCCGCAGACTTGGATGTGTTCAAACTCCCACTCCTCGTCTGACTTATCTTCAGGCTTTACCAGGCTAAATATTGGTAAATGCATCTTCGTCACGAATAGGAGATCCTTCATCTTGTTTCTCCATAGGTGGTAATTTGTGCCATCAAGAGTGATCATCTTGTTTATCCTCGCCTCCATTTTCGATCAAGAATTTTAACAGCCTTCTTTGATGAAAAATTCTTCCGGCGGTGAATAGTACTGTATATGTGAACAGTACTGCATACGCAAATAGCACTGTATATGTGAACAGTGCCGTATACGTGAATAGTACATAACAGGTAGTGAATTTAACTGATTCGATAATTCCCAGGAAAGATGGCCTAGCCAATCTCCTTAGACAGAATTATCATTCCAAGATAAATCCCCAGGAAAGGCTGGAGGAACAAAGGTTCACTTAAAACCCAGCCTCCTAGACAGGACTAACTTGCACAGTGTATTAATTCACAACCTATACCTGACAAAGCACGAACCTTCAGCTCCACTACCAGTTGTTGGGTCCCGATGGTACTATCTTGCAGAATAATGATCAATCAAGAAATAAATGGCACACAAGAATTTAACGTGGTTCACCCAAAAATTTTGGGCTACGTCCACAAGCTCAATCCCGCAGAAAACTTCCACTATAAAAATAGTAGGCTTACAAAGAGAGACTTCCCTAAAATATTTAGGGGTATAACAAACCTAGAGTCTACCCAAAAATAGTGTCCCACAAGGTGTTTCCCAAAAATACCCCAAAAATATTTTTCTCACTATTTTGTCACTCCCTAATTTTAGGAAGGAAATTTTTCTTCTCAATTTTCCTTCCCTACACACACTCTCTCTTGCACTCTCTTATTCACAATTGTTGTGAATGTTGGGATGCCTTGAAGAGGAGATGAGCACCCTATTTATAGCATTTCGCCAGGGACCAAATTGCAAAAACTCAAAATTACAAGGACCAAAGTGCAAAACTTTCCAGCTGTAATTTGTTGAAGAAGTGGTGAACTTTGTTGAAAAAATAAACAATTAGGTTGCCTAACCTTACCTAACATAAAGGCACATTGCTTGATAGCTTGAATAATTGAGAAGTTATCAGACTCCAGGATTAGCTTATCCACATGAAAGTCACGAACCACCAGGATCCCCAAACCTGAAAGCAAGAGCTTCACCGTTTAGGACAGAGTACGCCGATTACAAGAACTGGGTTTTTAGGACAACAACTCGTTCATCCCAATTATGTAAACAGTTGCAATACCAGTACAGTTCAGGTAGACATGGTATTTAAAGTAGAAATTTATTTCATAAGTTAAATAATTTAGAAAGAAATTTACTTCATAAATAAGATGTTTTAGAAGATAGTTTTGAAGATAATTTAAATAAGAGCTCTATACGTATGGAACGCGAGGCCGGTCCTTTTTGCTTAAAACGCCCATATTTCAGTGCCCCTTGTACATGAAACGGGGAAGCTACGTTTTGACCAAGACCACATTGTTGACTTAGGCTTTAGCTCCTATGCACGGTGGAATCAAGGAGTGAGAGCAAGCAAACACAATCTACGTGCTAAGAAAGCAAATAACATGTGAGTCGACGCTCCGGGAGGATAGGTCTCGGTAGAAATGTTATAACTTGAACTCCAGAAGTCGGATTCTTGTGATCTTGGTGTTTCTAGAAAGTTAAGAGAGAAATATACAACTTCGTTGCTTTGACTAGAAGTTGGTTCGGACAATTTCATTATTTGAATCTCAGTTGAAGTTGACGCATAGTTTCAGTCCATAGGCCAACACTACTAGAAAATAGAGTTTTAGCGAAAAATTTTGTGAGGGATTTTACAAGAAATCCCTCGCTAAATCCGTTTGTGAGGGATTTTGTGACGGATTTCGGACCTCGTTAAAATGCTCCTAACAAACGGCTTTGCGAGGGATTTTGTGAGGGCTTTTTTTTGCAATGGATTTTGTGAGGGATTTGCCCTCACAATTGGTGAGAGGCACACATTCGTTGCAATATGGACCGTCTCTAGGGCCCTCGCAACTGAGAGGGGAAAATCCCTCGCAAAATAATTCCTCACTAATTCACTTACTACTAGCAACGGAAAAATCCCTCGCAAAACAATCCCTCACTAATTCCCTCGCTAGTAGCTGAGGGAATAATCCCTCCCAAAACATTCCCTCACTGATTTCCTCGCTAATAGAGAGGGGAGAAAACCCTTACAAACCTAACCCTCACAAAACATTCTTATACCAATGACCCTGCCCGTCACACTAAACTTGAAGAAAAAAATAAAATCGTAATTAAATTGCAATTTTTAATTAAATAATTTTTATTACAATTATTATTTATTTCAGCCAATTAGTTTAGGAGAAGATTGACAGTGAAAACCTTAAACTTTATTGATAATAAAATTTACAATTAGAAGTATAAACTAAAATTACAAAATCAAAATAACTAAAAGAAACAATAAAGGTAAAAGAGATCTTACGTGAGTAATACCCTTTACAATGATTGCTCTCGTACAGTACTTAAAAAAAACCTCTCAAATAAAAAAAGAAAACTACTGCTGGAACTAAACATTTGTTTCTACCGACAGCATAAGTCAACACTGATCCGGCTTCTACCGCATCGGAAATAACCAAAGGGTTCGGATCTATGAACATCATGATGACCTTCAGCAACCCGTAATCCAATCCGTCCTTGACACCAACCAATCTGCATTTGCTGCAACCCGAACACCAACGCGAACCCGCTACGTCTAAACATCAAACCAACCAAAAACTGCACATCATCGCCACAACTTGTAGGATTAGCACACTAAGAACATGGAACCAACAACAAATTCAAAACTCACAGAACACTAATCAAGCCCAGTGCTCACTGCTTGGCCGGAACCCGAGCATGGTTAACATTAACTCCACCCCTAACCCACATTAGAAATCGACTCAACACGGGCAAACCAAATCAATTCATAATCAAAAAGAAAATAAAGAGAGGACGGTCCTTACCCATTGAAATCGAACTCGGCAAAACCTCAACTGGGCATCGCCGGATCGACTCAACACGGCAAGTCACGCTCGAACCAAGCCGACTCAAACCCAAATCGTCGCCCCCATTCGAGTTGTACGCTGCGGCGCAATTGAATCACCAAGAACTGCCTCCTCCGTGCCTCCGAAGCTGCATTCTAGCCGTCGCCGTCGCCTTAATTGGCGTGCTTCGTCATCTCCGCCAACTGACCCGAGCCGCTCCGCCGGGAAAAGAAAAGGAGAGAGAAGGGGAGACAAGGGGTGTGATGCGAGAAGGTGGTGGCCGCAAGTGTTTTGACGGCGGCGGCTGGTGAGGTTAAGGTTTTGTTTGAGAAGAAAAGAGAGATGAGAGGAATCGGGAAAGGGTGCGGAAGGAAGAGAAGGAGAGGAGAGAAATGAGGGGAAGAGAGAAGAAGAGAAGAATTTATACCCGGGTGCAAATCCTAGGGTTTTCCACAACACTAAACGACATCGTTTTAGGGAAAAGGTCGACTCTATCCATGGTCAAAATGCGGGTCCTTATGTTGTTTCATTCACAACACCTCTCAAAACGACGTAGTCCTGCGACACCATAACCTGTGTTCCATACCAAGACATGTCCCATCTTAATTTATTTCCAAAATGTTTCAAAACCATTTAATAACTCAATCTTACCAAATAACCTTTGATAAAACCAACTAAAACTCGGAGGAACTTTTAAAAAACTAGTTTGAATAAACTTAAATAATTTTATATAACTATAGAGTAAGGTATTTGTAAGTACAATTTTTAATTGTGCTGAAGTACCCTTAAAGAAAAATTAAAGTACTTTTCGTAAATAGCAACTTTGAAAATTCGGGGCATTATACAGTCCTTACCCACAATTGACTGGGTCAGGTTTACAACCCACTATTGAAATACGACTTGTCAGATTATGTCCTATGGCGTCAACATAGCCTCGATATAGAGGAGAACAACCGCAAACCATCACAACAAAGACACCCCTTTGTCGTCACTGTCCACCCAAGCCGAGACCAAGCCTCGCATCTTCGCCTTATGAACTTGTGCTCGTCATAGTCGATTTAGGAAGGAACGAGGAGTGAGAGGAGAGCGATGGTGACCTGGTGTATGGGTGTTAAGTGTGAATTGGTCTTGGCTCCCATTCCTTCCTCAATCGTCATTGTCATTGATATCTTACAATTATTGTTTTCCACTTAATATATGCATTTTTTATATATATCAAAGTATTCATGTTGTTTGATGATATGATTTATATCAATTGATTGATTCATTGGTACATATATACTCGAAATGCATGTTTTATTTAAAATTGACATGTCCCTCCAAGCTTAGATGGAGTGCCTCACACCTTCCTACCTATTGTGAACCATCCAGTCAGACATTTTGGTTTTGTTGACTAGTCCCTTTTATTTTCTCAAATTTTTCACATTGAATAAAATCCAGATGGTGACTCGTTAGAAAGGCAAATGGATATTTGGTCTTGGTTATCACTAGACCTGACATTTCGTGTTTTCGTGTTGGGTTGAACAGGTAAACGGGTTCTGATTCTTCAACCCGACCCAATCCATTTAATAATCGTGTCGTGTCGTGTCCAACCCGTTTATTATCGTCTCGGATTCAGGTTGACCCGCGGGTTACCTATTAAGTCTAGCAAGCCTAAAAATCAATTTGAAATTTTTCTATTTTGCAATAGGCATATAACTAGACTTTTTTCACATATTAAAAAAAGTTATAAATTGTAGAATCATAATGTAATAATATTTTAAAACATTTATAAAATTATTTTTGGATAATTTTGGTAACTTTAGCATTAAATATTAAATAAGTCTTATATTAGATCAGTAACATATTTATATCTTAAATATAATCGGGTCATAAACAGGTACCCATCGGGTTGGAGGGTCAACTTGCTAATTTTTGTGTCGTATCGGGTCGACTCCTTTAACTAAACGGGTTGAAAATCTCTGACCTATACCTACTAATTTCGTGTCGGGTTGTCGTGTCAATACCCATTTTGTCATGGTTTTGTTTGTGTCTGATGAAATTGTGAGGCTTGACTTTTGTGGAAAAACAAAATGTGTATTAGAGATGAAAGAAATGGGTGTTTTCTTTTGATGTCGAGTTTTGGTGGTACCGTTAGATGTAAGGTTGCGATCAACCATGGAAGGAGAAGCATATGAAATTTTTTCTTTTTTAAAAAAATTAAGAAAATTAGAGTGTGATATAAATGGGCCTATGCTCGTGAACAGGCCCAATGGATAATAACCGAGGCCGGGCCCAAAGATGTATGAGGCCCATGATCGTGAATGAGGCCCCCGAAATCAGGACCTCTGGACATCCCACAATATGTGGACTTGGATGACAAGGACCCGTGGCTAAGTACTCTTGACCCGAAGGCCCTTGACCTGGAGGCCCTTGACTTGAAGACCCTTGACCCGAGCCTACGGATGAGGCCTAGAACCTGGAGGCCCGAGAGGCCCTCTACATCGGCTTATCCGGAGGAACCGAGCTTATCCAAAGGAAATCCACCTGCGACCTATAACAGTGTGACACGTGGCAAGGGATACCCCCTATAAATGTACCTAAAACCGGATATTTCCGAGACTTTTGACCATTCTCCTCCTCTCACTCTCTCTAACAGGAGTTTTCTCCTCTCTTCCCGATTTCCTACTCTGGCATTCAAATCATACCATATACTCAATCAACTCAATATCAATAAAGATGGACACCCCCTGATTCTGTTTTACATCAGTTTGGTTCCGTTGCCGGGAACGATTTGAAAGCCACACAATCATCAAACCATCAATTGTTCAATACATCAACAAATTCAGCAAGCTAGCAACTGGCCAGCGCATCAACAAATCAAAGAGATCTAACCGATCCAGCATATTTCACAAAACGAATCTGTTTACTAAGGTAAATTTATTGAAACAACCAATTAATCGCATCTTTGTCCTTGACTGCAGCAGATCGTGAGGCAAATAAATAGAAAGCTCACCTGTGCGTGGATGAAGCTGGTCGAACAATTGGAGAACACTCCCGGCAGCTTTGCTGCCTGGAAACAACGAAACAAAGAGCATCTTCGACAAGACCCGTCTCACTGATGCCTACGAATGGTCTGAAGAGGGGAAGGGTGAGCAGATCTGACCAGAACCATCCTGCCGATGCTCACGAATGACTTGAAGAGAAGCGGATCCGGTCGAACACGACCAGATCTACACTAGACGGCAGCTTTGCTGCCAAGAAAAGGGGAAACAGCGAGCATAGTCGATAGTACCCACCTCATCGGCACCTGCAAATGGCCGGAGGAAGAGGAGCAACGCCACCTGAAAGAGGAGACCGTTCAAGATCTCAGCCACTGTAGGTCAGCGCACGGTGGTGGAGGCAAAACCCAACAGAACCACGCTCCTCCTTTGCTTCGCCATTGGAGAACGGGAGAGGAGGATTTAAAACAAATCCCTCACGGCCGCCGCTGTTGGAGAAGGCCAAAGAAGCACCGATGCCCGTCGTAGATGCGGTCGTGTCGCCAAGCTGAGGGGCACGTCGGAGGAGAAACATCACTGCTAGTGGTAATCGCCCATGGAGGTAGCGCGTGGAGAAGAAAAAGGAGAAAACAACACGCACAATGAGGGCAGCAACAGCAGTGACGCGCGTGAAGAATAAACAAAAGGGAAGAAAAATGGATGGTGGACTCAAACAATCAATGGGCCAAGATGTTCAACGGGCCCAAGCCTGCCACTAATCTAAATCTCAAAGCATTCCCAGGATGCCTTCAGGGCCCAGAAAATTTTAATGGCCTATTATGGCTGGCCCATGTGGTCAAAATTAATTAACTAGAGTATTTGTCATCTCTTAATTATGTATTTAATTATATTATGTTCATGTGAATTGTAATTATTTAATATATTATGCTGAGTGCAGTCTATTTAACTGAATCATTTAGGAAAACTAACGATTTTTATTTTTTGAATGAAATGCTACTTTGCATATGAGATGTTTATATTCAAAGCGTGGTTTGATTCGAGGAGGAACGAGGTATTGGACCCGAGGGCGGACCTCTTCCATGAGGACCTCTTCCGAAGGACCTTTTGCACGAGGAACCCGGGGAAGAATTCCCACGATGACCTTCTCGACGAGGACTTTGAAAAACGCTTCATGTGGAGGCGAAAATAACTCCCAAGGATCCGGAGGCCCTTCAAGGCGAGGACCTTGGAAAAGCACTTCATGTGGAGGCGAAAAGAACTCCCGAGGATGTGGAGGACCTTCAAGGTGAGGACATTGGAAAGCGCTTCATATGGAGGCGAAAATAATACCCAAGGATCCGGAGGCCCTTCAAGGTGAGGACCTTGGAAAGCGCTTCATGTGGAGGCGAAAATAATACCCAAGGATCCGGAGGACCTTCAAGGTGAGGACCTTGGAAAGCGCTTCATGTGGAGGCGAAAATAATACCCAAGGATCCGGAGGCCCTTCAAGGCGAGGACCTTGGAAAAGCACTTCATGTGGAGGCGAAAAGAACTCCCGAGGATGTGGAGGACCTTCAAGGCGAGGACCTTGGAAAGCGCTTCATGTGGAGGCGAAAATAACTCCCAAGGATCCGGAGGCCCTTCAAGGCGAGGACCTTGGAAAAGCACTTCATGTGGAGGCGAAAAGAACTCCCGAGGATGTGGAGGACCTTCAAGGTGAGGACCTTGGAAAGCACTTCATATGGAGGCGAAAATAATACCCAAGGATCCGGAGGCCCTTCAAGGCGAGGACCTTGGAAAGCGCTTCATGTGGAGGCGAAAATAATACCCAAGGATCCGGAGGCCCTTCAAGGCGAGGACCTTGGGAAAGCGCTTCATGTGGAGGCAAAAATAACTCCCGAGGATGCAGAGGACCTTCTCGGAGAGGACCTTGGAAAGTGCTTCATGAGAGCGAAAATAACTCCCGAGGATCCGGAGGACCTTCTCGGCGAAGACCTTGGAAAAGCGCTTCATGTGGAGGCAAAAATGACTCCCGAGAATGTGGAGGACCTTGGAAAAGCGCTTCATGTGGAGCCGAAAATATCTCCCGAGGATCTGGAGGACCTTGGAAAGCGCTTCATACGGAGACAAAAATAATTCCCGAAGAAGTGAAAACAATCCTAGGAGAAAGCAACAACTAAGACAAAGGTCCTTGTGGAAAGAAAGCCGTCCACCGAGGCAGAAGCATCCCTTGCAACAGGAGCAACCATCATTGCAAAAACCAAGCATGGATTTGATGTTAGGCTTTGTGAGGAGCTATTCAAAGGCCCTCAAAAGGCAGCCCTTGCAGCGAGGACTTGATGGAACCTAAGGAGGAATTAGCCCCAGGAGCAAGCATTCCCTATGGAGGAAGTCGTTCCTGGAGGCGAAACAAATGAAATGCACATGGCGAAGGACTTACCAACGAAGCCCCAAGAGTAAGCAATTCCCTATGGAGGAAACGCAATTCCTGGTGGCAAAACAAATAAAGCTCATTTGGAGAAGGACCTGCCACAAAAACCCCGAGAACATGCAGCCCTATAAACAAGTAAACTCCCTGAAGGAAAAAATTGCCCTTGGAGCTGGAGATATCTCTTGCGACGGAAACCAACCGTTGGGACTCAGAACCAACAAAGGAGTGGAGCTCCATGCCCTAGGAATTCAACAACTATACAAACATAAGGCTCGGAAGAGTCTTCATCACTTGCACCGAGGAACTATGGGAAGAACCTTCGAGTTGGAGCTAAAGATGCTGAGCTATTGAGCCAAGAGTTAGAAAACTTCAAAGCCTCAACAATGAGCACTTGGAGCAAAAACAATAAATGCAACCACATGACCAAAGTGGTGCGAAACGAAGTACCTATTTGGATCCTGCAGCAGTATCCATGGAGGGCTCTTCAACCAAAGGAACAAACGTCCATAGTCCCAATGGAGGAAGAAGTGGTAGAGGCCCTACAACTAAAGGCCATACACACGGAGGCCCTCAACATAAAGAATGGACAAAAACCAAAGCCACTTCAAATGAGGCATGCTTTAATTAAAGCAAGACGTTTTGGCAAGCAGATCCTCAAGGAAGGATAAGACATCCCAAGGTGCGGAATGACAACTTTAATGCTTTAATTAAAGCAAGAAGGTTGGAGAGAAGAACCACGTGGAGGAAAGTCTATGCCCAAGAAGGATTTTTGTGAAAGCTCGCAAAAACGAGATGGCCAAAAATACCCTAAAGAGGCAGAAACTACTCAGGAATCCTCCAAAGTTACAGGGGACAAAGAAACTTCACAGGGGAGCTAGAGCTCCTTCGATTAGCAACTGAAGTAATGGAATACTCAAGAAATTCATGGCATTCTCTAAGGATTCAAAAGAAGTTTACAACATGCTATAAATGACGCAACTTAATAACATCAAGTTCAAACAATGGGAACACGTGATTGTTATTCGCAAGCTCCTAGAAGTTCAGGACCTCCTCCTAGTGCCATACAACAAAGTGAAGGACCCACGCGTCCAAAACGGGCTATGTCCCAAAGTAAAGGACCCACGCGTCCAAAACGGGCTATGTCCCAAAGTAAAGGACCCGCGTGTCCAAAAACGGGCTATGTCCCAAAGTAAAGGACCCACGCGTTCAAAACGGGCTATGTCCCAAAATAAAGGACCCACACGTCCAAAGCGGGCTATATCCCAAAGTAAAGGACCCGCGTGTCCAAAAACGAGCTATGTCCCAAAGTAAAGGACTCATGCGTCCAAAACGGGCTATGTCCCAAAGTAAAGGACCTGCGTGTCCAAAAACGGGCTATGTCCCAAAGTAAAGGACCCACGCGTTCAAAACGGGCTATGTCCCAAAATAAAGGACCCACGCGTCCAAAGCGGGCTATGTCCCAAAGTAAAGGACCCGCATGTCCAAAAACGGGCTATGTCCCAAAGTAAAGGACCCACGCGTTCAAAACGGGCTATGTCCCAAAGTAAAGGACCCGCGTGTCCAAAAACGGGCTATGTCCCAAAGTAAAGGACCCACGCGTTCAAAACGGGCTATATCCCAAAATAAAGGACCCACGCGTCCAAAGCAGGCTATGTCCCAAAGTAAAGGATCCACGTGTCCAAAAACGGGCTATGTCCCAAAGTAAAGGACCCACGCGTCCAAAACGGGCTATGTCCCAAAGTAAAGGACCCGCGTGTCCAAAAACGGGCTATGTCCCAAAGTAAAAGACCCACGCGTCCAAAACGGGCTATGTCCCAAAATAAAGGACCCACACGTCCAAAGCGGGCTATATCCCAAAGTAAAGGACCCGCGTGTCCAAAAACGAGCTATGTCCCAAAGTAAAGGACTCATGCGTCCAAAACGGGCTATGTCCCAAAGTAAAGGACCTGCGTGTCCAAAAACGGGCTATGTCCCAAAGTAAAGGACCCACGCGTTCAAAACGGGCTATGTCCCAAAATAAAGGACCCACGCGTCCAAAGCGGGC